>JBCEWB010111832.1:0-11783 GCA_039654565.1 Peronia peronii
GAGGAGACAGAGAATGGATGGCAAAATGGGTCAACAATAGTGGGAGTCGTGTCAGGAAAACATTTTGATAGTTTTAGATTTTAACTATGCTAATCTCATTACTTTCTTGGAAATTAGTATATGTTAATTGATAAATCGTTATAATTCGTATGTGTGATTCTGAATACATTATTTTGACTGGTAAAGAAGAATATACATGTAAATCATTTTTCAGTTTGGTTGTTATTTTCTTTTCGTACATTAAACTGTCGATAAAAAACTAACAATGAAGTAGATGGTTGATCTCTTTTTTTTTTTTTTTTTTTCTTACCCTCAACACTTGCATACATTATGGATAAAATGAGTGAATAAATGACGGGGAAAAAAGAATGGATCTATTGTAGAAATTATCCACATAAACATATTCGTAGTCATCAGTCCACTCCATAACTAGGCTGGTGCCCAAGCGACCAGTGGTGTTCGCTGAGCGGCATTGATCAAACGCCTGAGCGCCCAGATTGTCGTCTGTGCAGTTGAATCACGCCCATCCAAGCAGATCTCAAACGCCCATGTGCGGTATATTATGTAACACAGCAACCTTGACTGAAATCTATAAGCATTAGCCTATATTTCAATACCGTTCCATAATATGTGGGTTTTGGCTTCATAGAGAGAGAAAAGAAGAAATGAGATAGTTTTTGTCTTCTCCTGTAAAATTTGATCCCGCGCACGTGGGCGGTTGAATCACGTCGCTAACGTATATTATCTTTTTTCTTTCTTTTTTTATTTATCTATCTTTCTATCTATTTTCAGACTTAGTATTTTTTTTTATTGACATATTTATTTTGTGTTTGTTTATTCAGTTATTTTATTTTGTTTTGTTTTATTTTAATCTGAACAATAGAATAGAAACAAAAAATAATATGTTCTGGGTTTGGATGGGGAACTCTAATAGTTAAATGTTTGGATATGAATAACATCATAACTTTATTTATTTATTTTTTTTTTAAACCTGGTCAGCCTTCAGACCAAAGGTATGCAAAGCCATCTTTAAAAAGAAATTATCCTTCGTTTAATTCATTATATTCACATGCATTGGTGTATTCCACAGCATAACTCCCTCAGATATGTCTAGTTGTCTACTTTGCACTGGAAGACCTGTATAGACTCTGTCAAATGTTAATCTGTATCTATTGTGCTGAAACGCGCAAATTCAAAAAAGACTTTACAACACTATAATTTTCGAAACCATACATTGCGCCATGGCAACAGTTTCCTGTTTCCTCTGTTCAGAATCGGCACAACGGCTCGCAAACGGTGATGTTCCTTGCAAATCTTAATATGGTTACGGTTACGGTTTTTATAAGCTTTGCAACCTCCTGACGTGGTGGTTAATATTTGTCTTAGCGCCTATTTTACTGGTTTGAGGATTACCGATCTTACAATCCAGCTAAGATGAACAAATCAGAATTTCTGCCCGGAAGAAATTTCCTCGGATCTTTGTCAGCACAACATTTACTTATCCTCTATCCTTTCATCTCTTCTCTTCCGTTTTCTGTTACTGTATATTTTCTTTATTTTATGCTCTTTTCCTTTTTTTTTTTTTTTCTGTTTAACCAGGCATATCGCCAAATACGTTTTCTTCTTTGTTATGTAGTCTACTATCGATTTCTCCTCTCCTTTTCTGTTTACTGACCTCCTACTTTTATCACTTGGCATTTTTATCTTCGATCCTGTCTTCCCAGCATCCATTATCTTTATTCCAGCATTCTCTGATCTTCTTCATTATATCCTCATCACCATACTCCATACAAGATACAGTCTGTCCTGCCTTCTCAATATCTCTTCTGTTTTAATCATGTCTTTTATCTTCTGTTGTCTTGGATGTGCTCTTGACAACTATTGTAGTTTAGTATTATTATTATTATTTTATTTATATATTATATAACATCTTTTATTCGCGCTCATGCAGGCCTTTGCACCAAATGCTATGTTATCGTCTACGCTTTATAGTCACTGAAAAAAATGCAGGTCTTTCAACCTTCGTGTCTTTCCATCTCCCAATGAGAAGACCCACGAGTCGGCCAGAACCCGTAACCTCACCGACGTGAGTTACTTTCTCCCAGAGCAGACTCCAAACCACAGAGCCACTGCCTCCCCCCTCCCCCCAATCTATTTTTTTTTTCATCTCTCAGTGTAAACGATGTGGCTCTGTACGACGATGTGGCTCTGTACGTGCTAAACTCCACTATAATAACAGTGATTGTAAAACTAAGTGACTCCCATTAAAAAAAAAAAAAAAAGCAATAGGCTATATTATGGCCTTCAAGTTTCAATGATAATCTGTTTTTGTTTCCTTGTTTTCATGATCCTTCTTTCTTTCTGTCCTTTTTTCTTTCTTTTTTTCTATCTATCTTCCTTTCTTTCTTTCCCTCTTTCCTTCTTTCTTTCCTTTATTTATTTATTCGTTCATTTATTAATTCAATTATTTATTAATTTATTTACGTATTTATTATTTTCATCTTCCTTCTCTTTCTTTCTTTTTCCTTCCTTTCTACCTTCCTTTGTTTCTTTCTTTCTTTTTCTTTCCTTCTTTCTTTCTCGTGTTTATTATTATTATCATTTTTTCTTTTGGTTCTGTGATTGTCTATTTGGCTTTCTCAGATGTTATTATCAGCTGTTTAATTTTTTTTCCTAGGCTCCCATCTCCGCGCCCCCCCCCCTCCCCCCTTCCCCCACTCCCCAAACACCCCACTTCTTCCTTTTTATGAGCAATGTCACTGCTGGCTTCGACGCAAAATGTACAAGCCCGCAATGGAAGAGAATATAACTCGCCATGAGTCACCCCGACATCAAAATTCCATAAAATAATGATTGTGAAGTCCCTTGGGGACATCCCTAACGGGACATTTCCGCGTTCTCAATCTTTCCTTCTTTTCGTACTCGGAAGAGTTACAACATACAGGTGAGACAGGGGACTCAGGCCTCAGGTGGGTATGAACGGTATTTGCTGATCGACGACTTGACGAGGTCTTTATTTGTGGAGAGGAAAAAAAAAAAAACGGACAAATTAATTTCACTTACACTGTAAGGTGATGTAGAAATATATTCTTTTAATTTTATAAAATATATTGCCCACTTGTATTTGTCGGCAAACTAATTTATAATTGTTGCTATGCGCTTCTTCCTACTTATCTCTCGGTAGTAATGTCAGTAGCAGTATCCCGCCCAGTGCAATTCTCAATCCCGATATCCGCGTTCCTATGTATGAGTAACTTTGGGTAGGATTGGATACCCAGTTTTGTGCTGATCACAGTGGGACAGTTTCATGAGTGATCTTTTTATGTATATATAACTGATTCATCACCTCGACAATTAAAGGTGATGAATTACATTATATATATATGTATATATATTTGTCCAGGAGTCTGAATTTCAAGAGATAGGCCTATAGAGAAATGTGTCCTGGTTTGCCGTTTGATATAGAGTTCTTTGTGTCTTTGAATGTGTATGCCTGTATGTAGCATATTGATTTTTGATGTTCGCCATGTTTTATACTTGAGATGTATGTCAAACAGGCAGACAATTAACACAGAGCTGTTTCATTTTTACTATATATAGATTGATTACTCACTTGTGATATTCCAGTATCAGACAGTCAGTGTCCCTCATGTTATAGATGTTTTTTATCATGCTCATTATTTTGTAAAATTATATATGTGTTTTCGAATAAGTTCCTAGTAAATGTTCACGGTCAAACGTTGCAGAGTGTTTAGTCTATGTCTTTGCATAAAAGAAAACAATTTTATAATGCCTCAGAATTGAGGTGAACGTTTTTGATTTAAAAATTTTTTTTACAAAGATCATGTTGCTGTTTATTCAAGAACAACAGCAAATATTTCTTCTGAGCTGAAAGAAATATTTTCTGTCCTGCTTTCTACATATTGCTGCTACCATTTTACAGAATAGTTTAGCTTACTGCATATCTGAGTTGCACAGCATATGACCTATAATAGATAAAATATTAGTGTACTGCATGTGACGTTATGATTATGAGCAGGAGTCTGAGGAACCTACATGTAATATGATCAGAAATCCTCATTGTTCCAGTTAGAATGGAACAGAATATTTCTTGTTTAAATAGAAAACACTTACAAAAAAAAAGTAACTCCCTGGCTCTATATCACATATTTCATGCACTTTTGATACATTGGCTGACAGAATATATATATTTTTTAAATACAGAAGCATTTTTTATATCCTGTCATTGGAATCAGATCTCTGACTCAAAGACTTATACTTCAACTGTCATAGATAAAGGCTGACCAGAAGATGTAAGAAACAAGAGATTACAAATCAACAAAATAAGAAAATGAGTAACATTCTATGATCATTTTGAGAAAAATAAAAAGTTTAAAGCACCAGTTGTGTGTAGATGGGCACAGGATCAAACTTTTGCCACAGTCATTTGGATCAGATGGTATCGTGAAACTAAAATCATCATAGATAGGAGAATACTGGAAATGGAGAATCATGATTTTTCATACCATAATAATGCAGAGCACCTCATGGTGGGATGATAGTTGAGTGCAGATTTGATGTGTAATGGAATTGCATCCAAAATCTGATTATCACCGTTCATATTGTGGAATTGAAGTTGATGAATACCTGTCAAAATGTTTACCAAAACAAGACAGCAAATATCAATAGGACCCTAGACACCTTATCATGTTGATTCACTAAGGAAAGCAGTGCTGATTTTTTTTTCGGTGCAGGAAAGCCTAAATTAGTTCTTATAAGTCATCCTCACTTGTTCATTGTGTGGAGTGTCTGCCTCCACATAGCCAGAACCAAACTTATGTCCCTTGGGCTGTGGGAATCATTGCATATTGATGAGACACACCATTCAAAAACATTTTCAGAGAGAGAAAGGGTTTTTATGCTGACATATGGAGCTTGAAGCTCCAGTACATTGGAGGATGGGAGATTTATACATTGATAAAAAAATCACAATTCTTTGTGAGGGAATGAGGGGGAACTGTGCAATATATTATATTATTATATATGGAGAATATTTTGATTATTCTTTTTATTGATTCATTTATCATTTCACTATAAAGAGATATATCAAGAGAGCAGGTTGTTTAACCAAAACTGAGGGATTCCCATCATTATCAATACCGATAGTATTCTGTTATGACAAATGTGCGACACAGGGAGGAAATACTGCAGCTATGGGAACAGAACGAGACAGCACCGTAGGCAGAGAGTGAATTAATTATATCACTTCTTTGTATCTGAATTTTCATTCTGTTGTTTTCAGTCTTGTGATCTCTAATAATAGCATTTACCACTGCAATATTTATGATAGTTTAAATTTCTTCATCTGAACAGAAATGGTGGAGCATAATTAGTGGAATGTATAAGTATAGAAAATTAATGTGTTCTGTTCCTATGAAGCCAGAAACGTAGTCAGTTCTTCAATACAGTATTTACAAGAGTTGATCTTATGGTTTCATGGGTTGATTAGAGAAAAATCTTGTCAATTGTCAGCATACCACCAAAATCAACTTGGGGATGGTTTTCTTTTCAGAAAGATTAACATGTCCTCTAAAAAGGTTATGAAAAGCATTTTGGAATCTATTTTTGGCCTTTAAAAGAACCAAAATATATGATCAGTCACTCTCGGATCCCGTAGCCCTGTGAGTTGTTAGGATGCTACTGAGAAAGCTTGTATCCTGTAATGTAGATTTGGGTCATTGGAAATGTAAATTAATTTTTTTTAAAATAATTTTTGTAATTTTTTTTTCATCAGGTCTACCGACTCTAGAGAAACAATATACATATATAAATATACAACATACACTTTGAATATTTATAATATAAATTTGACTATATTGATAGCTCATGTACTCCAAGTGCTAACTATGAACATTCTTATGAATGGTTATCTAAGTTTGTCTATTCATTTTTGGTGCTTTTGTAATTAGTTGTGATAATTTCTGAGATAAAACAGATGCATTGATCCCATGTCTCAGGGTTTTTTTTCTATTTTGTTTGTTTAATTATTATTATAAAATTAATGAGATATGTATATATCAAGTAGCATGTATTACAAAATTGTTAATTTTTGTTATTTTTCTCTCCACCAGACCCCAGAATTGCAAGGTATCATGAAGTTATTCAAGATACTTCTGATCTGCTTCAATATATTTTTTATTGTAAGAGCTTTTTTTTATATTTTTCTTGAATTTTAGCAGCTTTAACATATTTTAAATACAGTGTGAAATAATAACGCTATTAGATTTTATGATGTACAACAACATTGCATAGCATCTGGTCTATAGTGGTCATTTAACATATCACTTGATTCAGAGAGAGCACTGAAAAAGAAAGGTGTGAATTTCATGTAAGAGCAAGTAATATAAGTGATGAATTTTTTTGCCGTCTCTTTGTGTTAGTTGATTATGCTTAATGGGAAATCTGATAAAGTTTGGCAGTCTTTACCCTTGCACTGTCTTGAAACATATAATATTTAATGTGACAGATTATTGTGATAAACTGGTTAGAAAACTAATGTGCATGAATTCAGGACATTTTATTCAGAACTGATATTTTTTATTGGTATTTATGGATTGATTAAGTTTCTCAGAGATACCATTCGGAGGCATTTTCAGTTATTTATTTAGCATGCTGTCACAGTGGAATAGCAGGACAGGTTGTTTATGTCCTCATTTTATGAAACTTACACATGATGAGGTAAAATAGATGGACAAAATATCTTTATTCAGTTTATCCTCAAAGAGAAATTTCTCTCATAGTTGATGAGACATAAAGCTGAGTGTGATACATTCACATGCAAATGTATATAGACTTAACTGTCAAGGATAGTGTCAGACCAAGATAGATTAAAATTTTCATTTTGTTTTGACAGCTTGCTGGAGTTGCACTAGTTGGCATTGGAATATGGTCAGCTGTAGCCAAGGTGTATGTGTCCTTTGTGATAGGTGATACACTGTTCAGCGCTGCCTCCTATCTGCTCATAGGGGTGGGTGTCATCACAATTGTGGTCTGCATTGCAGGAATTGTGGGGATGTTGAAAGAGAGTCGCACATGGCTGATAGTTGTAAGTATGCATATGTCTCTGCGGCTAATAAGCAACATCAAATGACTTAACAGAATATTATTCATTTTAGTAACTTTAGAAAATAGTCTTTGTCATTGATTTGAGTGTACATGTTATATTTTGAGCCATTAGACCAAAAAAAAAAGAAGATATTTATGCATGTGCAATTTATAAATAAGTCTTTATTTACTTTAGATGGAGGAACATTTTATGCTAAATATGTTGATTAGATTCATTAAACGTAACTTTTATTTTAGTAAATAAAATGCTACATGAAGACTAGTTTCTTCCTTACATTCCATCATCTTCAGCATTCATGTGTAGCTAAGCTTAGTGTAACAATACACTTGCACTTCACATCTAGTCCTGCTGCAGAGGAGACTAATAATATTGAGTCAGTTAAATGGAAATACTGTTGTGGATTTCCAACAGTTTCTAATTAATTCTGATGTTACATTTAAGATGTTATTCATGGCAATTGATTTACCAGGAACCGTATCTTTTTCATCATAGACTTTTTCTGCGTAACATTTGGAAACATTTACACCTAGAGATGATTCTTTTATCATGATCATGAAAAATCATGATCAAAGTCAGCATAGCATTTTTGCTATTTGTTTTTATTGACATATTAAGTGAGTTGTCAGTTGGCGGTCTTTACCCTTGTATTCAAGTCCTTTCTGTGAAATGATGTCAAGTATTTGAAATCAGATACAAAGTGTCATGAACTTTGAGAACTGATGTTGATGCTGAGTTCAGCCAGAAAGTGATGCTTTAATGTCAGACTGTGTAAAAGCAATAAAACACATGGATTGTTCGAATCTATTTGTTTTTATTGTTTCTTTTTCAGTATCTCTCTTTGCTGATCCTGTGCTTCCTGATTCTGATCACAGCAGCTATTTTAGCCATTGTCTTCAAAGGAGAGGTGTGTGATTTAATTCATGATAATTAACATTACATATAACAGGCCCCTGAGGAGTATAATTAGCAGTTTAAAGTACTGCAAGCTCTGCTCCTGGGGAAAATAGGTCATAGTAGCAGTTTGTTACCTAGCAAGCAATTACCATATTAGTGAGGTCCTGGTTCTGAAAAATAGATAGGACAGCATGTATCATACCTGTAAGATTTAATCTTAGTTTAATGTCACTTTTTAAACTTTCTGATGGCAGGATGTTATATTCAGTTTAGTATCGCCTAGGTGTAGTACCAACATCAAGCTGATGTTTTGAGTAAGAAATTCACTTCAGATATGAAAAATGTCCCATAACAATGAAAGTCAGTGATATGTATGGGTTGAAAGAGCATTATTACAGGATTTTCTTCATTGGCAAAATATTTATATATATTTTTTTAATGTTTCTATAGCTTCTTGTTAGATCTGATATCTAAAGGGTGCAGTTCACACTCGGCCTTACAGTTGACAGGATGAATAAAATTATGCCAGAAATAGGTAGAAACTTTAAAGCTCAGTAAAGCATGAACTACTTTATATGAAAATATCTGCATCATTTGATTTGCAGGTGGAAAGTCTGATGGTCAATAATATGAGAGAGTCATTGTTGGATGGCTATGGCCAGGATAGATCTATCACAGACGCCTGGGACCAGCTGCAATCTGAGGTATGAGAAACATCGCTTCTTTGTATTTCTGTTGCCATTAGAGACTGTTCAAACAATATTATTTTTCTGATTGGTAGTCTGTTAGTTTTTCAAGCCATGATCTCCAAAACCATATAGTAGGACACTTCAAAATGATCATTAAAGATGCAAGGCTCCATCTTGTAAGCATGTTGCTATTTTTTTTATAACATTGAAATGTATTTTAAATTCCATTGAAAGTTCTATCTTGTAAGCATGAGTTGATTTTGGATAGCATCGAAACATGCCTTAAGTTCCATAGTATAGTATGCTCCACCTCATAAGAATGTATTTTTTTATTTAAGTTTAAATTCCATCGCTTTTGTCCTCATCTCTGTGGCATCATGAAGAGGTATTGTTAAGACTAAGAGTCCTGATCCCGCCCCATTCACACAATCATGACAGGACTTTGTGTGGCATCAATATTTGACTTTATAGTGTCATTATTTTATATGAAGTATATATATACTTCATATATATATATAATTTATATATGAAAAAATGTCACATTTAGATTGAGTTCATGGATAGCTGGTCAGTGAGAATCAGTTCTTTAACCTGATAGTCGCTTATCCAGTTAGCAACATCTGATTGTCTTTTTTTTTCATTAAAAAAAAAAAACATTATTATTTTTTGTTGTTGTTGTTATATGTGTTAGTCTTTATCTGTGTGTTTGTTTTTAAACAGAATGGTATATAAAGAAAGTAATGCAATCTAGAATGTAGATTTATGTCTATACTCTGTCACAGTCTTTTACGCAGTACCTCAGCTGCATGCCATGTAGGCTTATCAATGACATGCAGTTGTGCCAAACTTACTCCAACAAATTAAGTGCAGATTTTAATCAGATTTTAAATATAGATCTACATCTAGAAAATTAAAAGATCTATCTCTGTACACCATTATTTTACCTGGTCCGAGATTGTCTGATGAACTGGGGGGAGTATTGTGCGTAAGCAGTGGTGCAGGATCAGCAGATGTAAATATAGGATGTGATCAGGACTCTTAGCAAGTGCCCGTGGAGAATCATAGTTGCCATTGCTATGTGCTGTGGTGTCATTGCTTTGTGCTAGGGCATCACTCATTATGATAGGATGTCTGTACTTCCAGCTGAGGTGTTGTGCCATCAGTCAGACATATTTGGGCTCATCTTCTGCCTATGGCTCTTCATACACTGATAACACAAAACCAGAGAATGAGAAAGAACGATTGAAACAAGATTCATGGCCTGTATATAAACACACTGAATTTTACCGGAGACAACTCAGTGAGTAATCTCTTAACATTTAGTATATTCTCACTCTTCAGTATTGCTGTTAAATAGAATTTCATTGTTATTTTATGATATCAGACATACTTTTATTTTTTTCATTTCACACTATGCTGTTCACTCTTGATCATAATACCAGGCATATCGTCATATGCATACAATAATTGTCAAAGTGATTTTTTTTACCAAATTGTGTTCAGGCCAAAGCTGAATATTTAGAGTCTTTTACTACCTTTGCTCTTAAAGCAGTGTTTCCAATGTTGAATTTCATCAAACACCATTTGAAATAAAACATATGTGATGTTGTACATGTACAATGAAATGAAACTGTTTTTTTCCTAATTTCTCAAAATAGCCAAAAATGACCAATGCAGTTATAATGACAGTATACTGATTCTTAGATCTATATTATGATATTAAAAAAAAAAATGATTTCATTCACATATTGTGATTTACAATACACTGTCATTCCTGTAGTATAATGTAAGATACAGTTCATTCTTAGATTACAAGATCAGATGCATTCTCATTCTTAGATTGTGAAATCATATTCTTTCTTGTAACATGGTATAAGAAACATATTCATATATGAATTTTGATATGAATAAATTTTTAGTTTCATAAATCAAATGCTCCCTCATTTGTACAACATCATGGCTACAACCTGAAAGTATTTTTTTTTTTACCCTTATGAGATGCACACATCATGAGTTGTGTGTGTGTATGGATTTGGGTATTGGCATTTCATCTTGCTGAAAGGCAAGCAGGAATGTTGATTTGCTTGCTAATTGAAAGTGGACTTTACAAAATTTGTCTACCCACCCCTTTCCCATCCCCCTTTCTGCATCACTTTTTTTTTTTTGTTAAAGCTATGATGCAGTTCATTCAATTTGCAGTGTTGTGTCAGCCAAGATTCTTATCAACAAATCAACTACTATATTTTTGTTACAGTTTTAGTTTATATTTGACAAGCTGATAATTATCTGCCCCACCTTTATCCAGGTGTAACTAAGAATGAAAGGAAGTTTGTCCCACCATCTTGCTGTGTCTATGACAGTAAGCTGAAAGACTACAAGAATTTGCAAAGTTGTCAGAATTTCCCTCATGGACCACCAACCAACTATGTCATGGGAATGACCAATGACTACCTGCATTATCCAGTATGTATCAGCGCTATAGAAACCAAATTAAATATATAAAGAGCAGATAAACTGGTGATGCGGATAGACTGCTTCATAGAGGATAGACTGGCTAGATGGCACCAGCATGGATTTAGAAAGAAAGATCTTAAGGGGGGGGTCCTGAAGGTGATTTTTTGTATTATTACAGATAGGCTATTTTAACCTTGTCCATCACATTCAGCATGTTCAAATTAGAAGAAAACAGTGAAAAAAAAATAGACTTTTTCAAATAGTTGCCATGGCAACACTGCCATCTTGGATTTTGGCATTTCTAAAATGGCCAACTTCATAATCTATCTAGTCCGTCAATTTTTCACAAAACTGGATAAAAGTTTGTGAACGTCTTTTTTGACATAATATCTAAAAAGTTACTGATTTTCAGCCCTTTACATGCAACAGAAAATTTTCTAGAAATTTTTGAAAATGCCATGTAGCGAAATTTCGCCATTTTTTCATACTAAAAACCCATTTTTCTCTGAAACTTACCAACAGAATTGGGATGTGCATATGTATGTTTTTGAGTTTTGTTGTGAACATGATGTGTGCCAAATTTGGTTAGAATCGGTTCAGAAACAAAAAAGTAGATAGCA
>JBCEWB010111843.1:0-27613 GCA_039654565.1 Peronia peronii
TTGTACAATGATTATAGCATCTTTTAAGAATAAATGAAAACATGTCATTTTTGACCCAAATTGATGATTTTCTACCCACAAGCCCCCTTAAAACTATGCTAAATTGTAATTAATAATACCAGAAAAAAATACTGCACAGAGGTTATGCCACTGTGCAAAAAGTGACATTAAAAAAGACAGTCTTCGCAGATATCCTAATTTTTTTCCTGTTCTGCTTCTTAGTAATTGAATTGATTTTTCAAGCAAATAGGTTTTGTTATGTCGATATTAATTTCATTTCAGGTCTAAACTCAGCAGTTGCTCCGCTGTATCTGGCAGAAATCTCACCTGTTGCTCTGCGAGGTTTCTGCGGAACATGTAATCAACTTTCCATTACAGCTGGAGTGTTGATAGGAGAAATTCTGGGCTTGAACAGTGTACTGGGCACTGGAGATTACTGGCCTATTCTTGTGTGTGAGCATTGTACCATATATACCTAGGTCACATTACATAATTCCTCTTCAATCTTTATGGAGCACATAGTCTCTGTGATCTCTACCACAGCCTCCCTTGTTGGAGGTAGATGACCTTGAGCTCTGTCTGCAGGCTCTGCCTCAAATCTGTTTAAGGTGCTTTCATTTTCTCTTTCATGCAAGTTTGCAAATTCCATTTGAGAGCCAGTTGATTGACATTTCGTTGCTCCAGAATTATGTTGTCCTAACTACAACATAAAACTGTGGTAGATAGGACAATTTTATTCTGGGGCGATGATTTGTTGGCTCTTTCTGTGGTGTGCCTGATCCAGTGCCATTATGTTAACCTATTAAGTTAAAAAACATATCTAGCAGATGTCAATGTTCCTTTAGGTCAGCATATTGCCACGCACTGCTCGCAAAATTACAATTAATTTTAACCCTAGAAATGGCAACGGACTGATCTGATCAAAGACTTGGTCATTATACTTTGTGTGTTGAACCTCTCTCAAAATAATACACAATAAAGCAAGAGAGTATTTGGCCCAATAGTTGTTGCCTTTAGATCTAAACCATCCTTTCCTGAAGGTTGAATGACTATCAACACAGGAATCACTTTTATGCCAGCAATTTTAACAGACTCTTTTGGATTAAATGCTTGTTTCATTAAATCCAAGCTGTGTTTTGTTTCCATAGCATCTCCTGCCATACCTGCTATTTACAGTCTGTTGACCTTGACGTGGTGTCCAGAGTCTCCACGCTACTTGTTAGTCAACAAGGGAGATGATGCAGCAGCAGAGAATGGTTAGATGTAGCTTATTTGTTGTGCATTCAGGAGAAATGAGTCAGATGTCAGATTTGTCATGCATAGACTGATTGACATTAGAGGAAAAAGTCAAGAATTTACTTTACTTTAGTGAGAAATTATTGGGCCATGTCTGCTTTGTGTGAAGATATCTAAGTTCATAGTTAGTTCTTGGGATCTCATGGTCAGTAGCGTCCAGTTTTTTTCAACTAAACTTTCTTTGTTGTTTGATTTATTTCACCTGGATCTGCCATGATTATTCTTTTTAATTTCATTGCGAGAGAATTACTGAAAATGCTTTATGATGTACATGTTATTAAACTTACTACAGGCTTTTATGCCGTCAGGTTTGTTTGAATAGAAATATGTTTGTACTGGTAAAAAAATATAATCAGCATGTTATTCATTATATCATATTCAGTGTCAGTTCCTAGGCATTACTTACCGAATAGCATGGAACTATTCAATAGAACTGAGTAAAAATTTGAGAATTACCCAGGACATGTTCACTTCATTGCTTATATGATGCTGACTGTGTTGAAAAAAATGTTACTGTTTATCACCAGCGCTGATATGGCTGAGGAAAACAAGAGATGTCGGAGAAGAGGTAGAGGCCATGAGAAAAGAAAGGGCGGAGCTGAGAAATTCTCCCAAGGTGTGCTTGCTCAATCACTGCAACGTTTCTTATCATTACCTCTTACCTGCTTTCAGAACTATTACTTTTTCAAAGTAATGAACTATCTGAGATTTTTACAACCTTGCAATGTGATTTTTATAAAAAATAGTGAGGTATATTAAATTTTCTGTTGAATGTCTCTGGAACTTGTTAAAAAGCTATATGTTATAACCTAACAAGTAGCTACCCTGTACACTGCCCAGAATGCTGAGAAGGTGTATGAGTGACTCGTGTCATGTGACAATAAACTGTATAATGCTTGGAAGCTGTACTGTATGGGAATCAGGGCTATATGGATGCCATCTATTAATATTAATAGTTTTATTCTGTAGTTGTAGTTTTAGTATGAAGTATTACTAATTTAGTTTGACAAGGATTAAGGAAATTCTGTCTTATTGTTCTCTGTTCTTGAGCTAAAGAGAGAGTTTGCTGGCAGTATCTTGTTTACAGAAAAAATTTGTACGCATTTGAATTGCTCCAAAATGGCACAGACGGAGAGATTGTAGTGACCAGCCCTCTTAATCCTCTTGGCCAGTCACAAGAGGTCTTGAACAAACACAGTAAAGAAGAAAAAATCACTTTTGGGCTCTTTGCTTGAAACTCACATCTAAAAAATTCCAAACAATTATGGTATAAAGAAAATCTTTCTGTTTGTTGTTAAAATTTGTTCTCATTTTTGGTGATTAGTCTTTTGAATTGTCAATGCCTTTTGCATCTGGCAAAGCTGTTTCTAAGTGGATATGAAGTTTCCCAGTGGTGGTAATAAAATCTGGTGTTAGGTTTCAGGGTGATTGCTGAGAGGCATGAAATGCACTCAGGTATGACCAGCCCATTGTACCTGAGAGTCCACAGTTGAAATAGTTGTCTCCTATCATGGTCTGGTCAGCAACTTTTCGATGTCTTTGCCCTCTTTAATGTACAAATATGATGTTATGAAGGATTTAAACACATCAGTATAGGATATGCTTAGAAAGGCCAAGAAGAGCCCTATTTAAATGTTTAAGAAGTGAAAACTCTTTTCCACCAGCATAAATTTTAACCCACCTGCAAAAAAGTATGTAAAACTGAGGCAAATTATGACAGTCAATACTGCTCAATACAATAGGCGGCATCATTTTGACATGTTAGTTATATGCCCCTGTAATGCATACTCTGACAAATCACCAGTAGTGTCAGTACTAAGTTTTATAGAAGGATATAACTTTTGGAATGAATTATCGTCTCACCAGTGCACTGTGCAGCACACTCAGCTACTTTTTGGCTTCTATAGAACAGTTTTGAGTACCGAGACTGTAGAGATACTTCATTTGCGTTCTAAGCAATACAACATTGGATGAAATGTCCCATCTTTAGCATTGCTTGCTACCAACAAAAGCTTGAAGCATAAACAAACTATCTGTGCTAGCACTACTACCATATATTTTTTTTGTGATACGTGAAAGTGGATTACAAACAACAGTTTGTTTACAGTTTACAGTTTACTATTGTAAAAAACAGACAAATGAAGTGATCTTGTTTGCACATTCTATTTTCCTGGTATGCTATATATTCTCTCTCTCTCTCTCTTTCTCTCTGTCTCTTTCTCTCTTCTCTCCCTCTAAAATTCATACTGTACAAAGTATCCAGTTGTACTCTTATGGTCTGACTTAAACAAATTTACCATTTAATCATACTATTTATAAATTAGAAAATGATAACTATGATATGTAGCTTTATATCTGATTTATACAGTATTTATATAATGAATATACCGATTTGAATTGGCCTCATGTGAAACATCTACCATAGATTCATCTACAGAAATGCAAAAAACAACAACATCAGCTAATTCTGCTGTTACTAGTTATGACACTGTGAAGTGTTATGGCACATATCGAGTGTAAGATGAATGTGAATGTGCTGTATTATGGATTTTGAATGCTAGAGCAAGTGTTGAGCAAGCGTCATTTATCAATCTGTGCCTGCCCGCTATTGCCAACTATGCTCAGCCCCCCTCCCCCCTTGTTACAGACATTGTGGTAAAAATTTCGATCATAAAATTTATTCCAGTTGACAGTCCATCCTTAAATTCTACAAGAAAGTTGAAATACTTACTGATCGATTTTTAGCCTGAAATAAACATCCACAAATGCAGAAAAAACTGTGCTTTCTTGTAGCATGAGTCTTGACGACAAGCTGCTAACACAGATCAATCATGATATAAACAAAAAAAACTAAATGGAATTTTGTTTCAACCCTGCTTAAGCCAAGAAACACTTGCCCGAACAAACCCGCCTAGGGTATCAAATTACAGGATCTTGCCAGCGCACAGGTAGCTATTGTGTAGAGGGTAATGGAAGAGCAATTAGTCTCACGGTCGCTCCTTGCCTGCAGTTCAGACTTCCTAGCCACATTTTCATAGGCAAAAAACAGCCGCGAAAGGAAAGTAATGGGGCTGATCAAAACAATCTTCCATTTGGTTACCAATGATCTTCTCTGTCTACTGCAGTTCAGCGTGAAGGATTTATGGCTAAGTCCAGAGCTCCGCTGGCCTCTCATCATCTGCATTGTCCTACAGATGTCTCAGCAGTTCTCTGGGATCAACGCTGTGAGTTTCTTATTGTTATGAAATTCTATGCATTTAATGGTACAATAAGAACTGGCTTACGAGCTTACTGTCTCTTTCCAACGGAATGGAGTTGAAGTGTGGAAACTCAAAATACAAGTCCAGTAAAGAAAACAAAAAGGAAAGTTTGAAACATATTTTTTTTTTTATGAAGAATAGATATATGAAATTAATATTGGCTTAGTAATAAATTGGTATACTGATTTTATGGAACTTTTGCATTCCCAGCAAGAGAGGAAGGCATTATTGACCTATTCTTTGATTAGTTTGCTCTTAATGTTTGGTTATGAACACTAGGGTCATATCTCCTCAGTCTAACTAACTTCTTGCTTGTATGTGAACAGAACAGTAAATTTCATGACTCCATCGTGATGCTCTGTACTGATAAGAATGTTCCTGGCCTGTGCTGGAAAATTCCATAGATCACAAATTTTTGTTGCTCAAAAGTTATGTATTATTATTTTCAAAAACAGCAATACAACAGGAGACGACTTCTAGAATTATACATTATTTTTAAACCTACTATAATTATGACAGGCAAAGTACTTCGAAGGGGCTCATGAAATGGGAACTCAGTGATCTGAAGCAGACTGACACAAAAAAACTCTCCAAAAACGCAGGTCTATGTCATGTATTCCTCAGGTCATATATTACTCCACCAGTATCTTTGAATCAGCCAAACTGTCCCAGTCGGCCTCCCAGTATGCCACAGTGGGAACTGGTGCTGTCAATGTGACCATGACCTTCATATCAGCCTTGATCATGGACCGTGCGGGCAGAAGGACGTTGCACATGATTGGTCTAGGTGGAATGTGTATCTTCTCTGTTGTACTTGTCGTCTGTCTCCTTGAGCAGGTAAAAGATAGTGTTATATTATTTACAGAATTCACATGTGAAGATATTGCTATAGTTAGATTGATAGAAATTTGAGCACCTAGCATTGAGCTGCCCTGTATACTTTCCACAAAGCTGAGAATGTGGTAGGTGTCTCCACTGGGATTGTCAGCGTAAAAGTAGATTTTATAGTACTTAGAGCTTGTACTGTATAAGATTAAGCATTACAATGTGCTCTCTATTATTATTATTAGTATTATTATTATTCACTTCTTTTCATACATTAAACAAGTGTTGTTTAATGTTTGATGACTGAAAGTGAACAGTCAGTGTTTTTTTGGCTCATCAATAAGGCATTTTATAAGCAGAGTGGTAAATTTATATTCCCAAGTACTTCCCATAAATCGTCAGAAAAGCTGACGGAAATGACCATTTATCCTTCATTTGTTATAATAGACATTGTTTACTTATCTTCAAAGCAGATAACATTTTTGGTCCCCTGTTTCTCACATTGTAGGATAGGCATCATATTCATGCTGGATGAGCACTCATTAAAAAAAAATGTCTGGTGGTGATTAATTTTTTTTGTCAACCATCACAAACAGTAACAACATCACAGTCCTCCTGTCTTTCCATTATTGAGTCACAGTAAGCTTAATGTTTTGTCGTTAATCATATAGTAATGTTTTTCCATTTAGCACTGAATTAAGAAAAAAAAATTGATGAGCGTGAAAATTGAATGTAGTGAAATCTTTTTGTTGAAACTTAAAGGAACGCCTGTTATAACTGTTGTTCTGGGATAGTCACAGAGACAGATAGGATCATGGGGCATATTTGTTTAATAATAATAATAATAGAGAACATTTACATAGCACCTGTTCCCATACATTGCTGAGTCTAAGGGCTTTGTAATCTATTTTTACCCCGACAGACCCAAAGCAGACAGTTACTTAATATGTTCTTAGCTTCGTGGAAAGCATACAAGATAGTTGCCTGTGGGCACTCAAATTTGTATCATTCTAACATTCTCTGCCTTTATTTTATTCTAGGTCAAGAAAGGAAATTCCCAAGGACAAAATGTCTGAGACCAGTCCAGATTCAAACTCAGATTTTTTTATACTGAATCTTACGATCCAACCACCAGCTCACTGATGCTACAATATTTATGAAGAATTTTATTTTGAAAGGAAATTTACCTGATGTGGATTCTACTGTACACTTTCTCAAGGGACAACAAATAAAAAATGTTTACTGTTAGGTTTATTGTATATGTCATATGGCGGGGCAAAATGAATCAAATTTTTCATGCCTGGTGTTGTTGGTGCCAGTGGAGGGGAGAACAGGTGAATTTGACTTTGGTGAAAAATTATGTAGTTATGTCTCTTTGTGCCAAGATATCACATGCAGTTTTAGCTCCTTTGGTACTGTAATTAATGAAATCTGTTTCTTTTCAATGGAGTCCCCTTTGGCATATGAGTCATTTCATTCCATGCATGACAGATAATACAGTTAGTGGTAATTTATGACAGATTGTCTTTATTTTTCCCATGTTGCTGTGCCCAGCCTAAAGTTGCCTGGCTCTCCTACATCAGCATTGTGGCAGTTGTCTGCTACATTGTCTTCTTCGCCACAGGACCAGGTAGGCACAGATGCTGACTAACATTGTAGGATTTAACAAGGGCAACTCTGAGCATTGTTAATTGACTGTCTATTTATGTAATGAGATTTTATGTCTAATGCATTTATAACACAAAGTCACTCTGCTTTCTGTCATGCACTGGAGTTTACTGTAACTGATATTGCAAAAAGTAAATATTTAGTCCCTGTCATTATGGTCCTGATGGGTGTAAGATGCATAATGAATGTTCCTCACAGCACCTCTTGGCCATTTTATGATATCAGGAAAAGCACTAAACGGCATGGGTCATAGAAGTTACGAAAAGGTTTCATTTGAACTCAAAACTGTTTGTCAAAAACTTTAAAGTGCCTTCGACTTTAAAGAGTTAAATTTCTCAGAGCTGACTCCATATACAAGATTGGTGCCCATGACAGGAATATTACCGTTTGCTCTGATCTTGAAAAACAACAACAAACAAAAAACTGTAAAAGATTCAGAGCAATGAGAAAAAGGAAAAGGGAAAAAAGAAAAAGAAAAAAAAGAAAATTTGACATGAAATTTTTCAAGATTGAACCATTTTGTACCTGGTAATGATGGTGTTTTGGACTGCCTTGACTCTGCCAGTAAATGATCATGTCTGGATACTGTGTAAAATGAACAGGTTTGAAAGAAATAGATCAAATGATTGTTTCAATGGTAAATACTGGCAATCATGTTTTTTAAAGACCTCTAGAAACAGCAGTAGCAGTCTTACATTTGCCCTGTCCAAACATGCGTAGCATATGTCTTACATAAGCTTGGAATATTTATCAATGCCCACATACAACTGCATGTATATCATGTCAGGTGCTATCCCATGGTTCATGGTAGCCGAGATGTTTGCCCAGGGTCCCAGAACAGCAGCGGTCAGCGTGTCTGTGGTTGTCAACTGGTTGTGTAACTTCACAGTTGGCATTGTGTTCCCAGTCCTTCAGGTGAGCTGTCAATCCACACCCGAGATAGGTGTTAGGTCTGCGTCTTGAAAAATAAAGTTAATCTTGATTAAGCTTTTGGTCATCACATGTGTGATAGTGTGATACGGGATTGAAACACGCTGCATTTGTATATAGCACTCGGGACAGATTTGTTACATAGTGAAGACTTGTCAGATAAACTGGGTCTTTCTCCAGAAATTGCCTCTGGGTACTTCTGAACATTTGAAAAATTCATGTATAAATTAAGAACTATGTCTATTGGACCCAAATTTACTTATGCACGACAGATATTAGCCCTGAATGATATGAATATAACTGAAAATTAAAGTTTCACCACCCAGTAGGTTTCCCCAAAGTTCACACTTTTGTGTCCTGACCAGTTTTGTCATTTAAAGTCTTAGATCAGGTTGTTTTAAGTTTTGACTAGTTTAAATACAATATATCACTGACTGTGTGAACATTTGGTTTTCAAAGTGGACGAAAACCACTGATTTAACTGTTAGTGTATGGCACACTATCTCATTTGTTGAATAGGTCTAGCCATTTTGCCGACACAATGCCAGTAATCATATTTGATATTCCGTGCTGAAAAATTTTTTTAAAATATCTATATTCATTTTAAAAAAAAACAACTGAGAATATACGATTGAAATCAGCATATTGAAATCATGAAAAATTGTAGCTCCTAAGTGTGGAATGGCACTCGGAAGATACAAATTAAAGATAGAAGAACAGCTATCTGAAATTAAAATGGACCTTTCTATATATCTTTCAGTACAATGTTTGTAACACTGTTTTTATGATAACTTTTTGAAACACAGTGTTGACAGCTGTCTGAAAGTAAAATGAATCTTTGAGCATACCCTACAGTTAAAATGCGTAGAATGTCTGTAGAAAAAGTTTGGATGATCAAATTTGTCTTTTCTGTTTTCTTTTTTCCATTCCCTCTGTGCAGAAATCCATAGACAAGTTTTCCTTCCTGCCCTTTGCCGTCATGCTGGCCTTGTTCTTTATCTTCACATTCATGTTTGTGCCAGAAACTAAAGGAAAGACAATTTCCGAGATCACCATGATATTCCAGACTCCGTTGTCCGACAGTTCCACAGATTTGTTCATGGCCTCGGATGTCCAGTACGACATCATCGTCAACGAAGAAAGCCCAAGTGCGTTACCTGTTCGTGACAAGAGCAGTATCCAAGGAAGTGCATCACATGAAGAAGATCTGGAAGATCCACCAAATGTTAAATTTCATTTGTGAACCAATTGAGACATTTACATATGGATACCACAGGCTAGTATTTATCACTCCTAGTTTGAATTCATGTAACTGCTTTTTGTTTTTATTTTTTTTCTTCTGTTTTCTGTGTATCTCCATTTATTCTACTTTCTGACAGATTTTTTTTCCATCAAAAGTGAGAATTGCATTTGTAGACCAACAGGCATATTGAAAGGGGTTACAACAGGCCAGTATTTATAACTGTTACCTGGTTTTATTTTTCCTAACTTTTTTGTGTATCTCCACATTCCCTCCATCTTCTGACAGATTTTCTATTTGTGTTTTTTCATGTAGATATCTAATGTCTCACATTGTTTAGACAATGGTGTCTAACATATCAGTTGCGATTGAACTACCAGCACATAATAGATAATGTGGGTAGATCGCATGTCATATAGAAAAAAATGTGTACTCAGATATATGAATAAATATATGCATAACATTTTTTTATTGGTCATTTTAACCAGGTCATTTTAAAAACAGTTCACAGGACAAAAAAGTGTGGGCACCATGGGTTTAGAACAACTGTTTGAGAAAAATTTGTAACTGCTTTTCCTATTTTGCAGTGCAGATCCTGCATCAATGCCAGATGACCTATTTTTCTTTCATGCTATGCTGTTTCTTTATAATGCTATCTTGATTTCTCCACTTTGTGTGCAAAAATATTACAGTATCTGTCAATGTATAAATCTGTCTGTCTGAATGAGCATATTACAAACTGTTTTGAAATACCTCACAAATGTTTTTATTCCTGAAAGTTAACAGTTTGCTCAAGGATTTTTCAGTTTTCTTCACTGAGACTTTTATGTCAAATGTAAGCTTTAGAACCTCAGATGATTTAGTCTGAGCATTAGGCTGTGTACTTAGCTGGCATGTATTGTGAAAGATTAAGATCTACCATCTAAGACATATGTGAGTCTTACAGTGATATTCCCTGCTTGGAAGTTTTATCTGGAAAGAAGAAAGAAAATTAAGGTAGTTGAATGTTTACTTTCATCCTTTCATTGATCCATCATCACTTTTGTACTCTTGCTATGGAAATTTGATTTCATGCCATGTCATTTGTGCCTTTTCTACCGTGGTTTAACATTTCCTGAATAAGACTACTTCTTTTTTGGCCTGTCTCTGGATCTTGTTCCTGACAATGCGGGCGTATAGTTTCTGAGGATTTTCTATTTACCAGTCTATTGTCATTTATTTCTCCAGTCTTTGATTTGTTGTATTATATGTGTCTTTGTAGGTAATCTTGTTGAATGTTTACTTAGGATTACATGGAGAAATCATTGATACCACATATTTTAGCATATGGAACATATTTTATTGAGTACATAATATGTGAAAAGATTTTGCTTTTCAAAACTTTATAGTCCATACTTGAAATGCATTGTGCTCTGTACTTTAGTCTTTTTTTTTTTTTGACAGATTTAAAAACATCTTATTTTTCAAAAATATTTAAATACAGGTATAGGAAAACAAATCCACAAAATTGTGAAATCTGAGAACCAGTTACCTTGAGATGGACATAAATTTCCTGAGTGTGCCAATTTTTGGAAATTCCAGATAACTTTTTCTCTAATTTCTTGATATTTTTTAAGACTGCCTGCCTTAAATCTAAGGTGGATTGGTTAAATTTGAGATAAATTATTTCCAACAGTGATGTCATTTTCTGAGTAAGCAAGCTATTTAAATTTTTAGTCAGTTTATTTCCTGATAGCACGGTTATTTCTGTACCTCTTGTAGCTCATTCATTCCCTGAAATTTGAAATCTTTCTACATCTTGATAGCACAGTTCATTTTGTTTGACTGAAATATATCAGTTGTAGTTCTGTGTAGAAGTTAGAAGCCTTGTGTTCATTTTCAACTGGAGGAACTGCTGTATGGGTGATATATGCACATCTGTAAACAGATCGATGGGAGATCATTTCGCAGATTACCTGCCCCTCCCAAAAGAGGGACCCGTGTAAGGGGAGATGATTTAATCAGCCGAATTACTTCCCTTTCCCAACCAAAGTGGTCTATAGCAAACATTGTAACGAGGAAAAAATCCCTTTACATCTTGTCATTCGAAAGAGTGATCGCCAAAAAATTTGATAAAATTATAACAATAAGAAGAAAACATTCTCTTTACATCATAATTTTATTGGAATTTTTCATGTGTATATCTCAAGTAAAAAACTCAGAAGTGATTTTTTTCCCTCTTTACACTGCTTGTCCAGTCCCTCTTGTGTCTAGTAAAGAGAAGTAATAGGGCTGAGCACAATGATCTCCCACTGACATAAGTCTTAAGGAAGTTCATCTTTTTAATAATTTGAGATTTATTGTATAAAACAAAACATTGTTTAGAATAATTTATCTCAGACTGCTGGCTTGTACAAGACTATTTGTAAGATTTATTTGTGGTAGTAATTAAGGTTGAATTGGTCATTTGTTAGATTTTTCAGAGAAAGGGTTGACACTGTTATTGGAAAAGGAAATGAAGTCATCTTCATTTCTGTTGAACAACCTGTTTTGCCACAACTTTCCTGTGCCAAGATATTCATGTTAAACCCCTTGGTGATGTCAAGTTATTTCCACTATGACGGATTCAGTTTGCTCAACACAGGTTGAGGCATTTCCCTGATTTGATAATTAACTTGTGATATGCTTTATATCTTACTTGATTCAACAAATCTCTTACTTCTTGTGGATATTAAAGACCTTTCCTTGCTCATATACCATTACAAATATATTGGAGGCTCCATTCTTGCAATATTACCGCTAGCACAGTCAAAGAAAGGAAAGCAGTTACTTCAGGGATTACACACTTCATGAGGGTCTTTGTCTCCCATAATTAATTCTGACACAGAAAATGTACACTATTGCTGATGTGCACGATATTGGAAAATTTGATTATGTGATCCATTTTTTACAACCTCTACCTCTAAATACAATGCAAGGATAAGGCTTTTAATCTATGCTGTATGTCATATTGACCCCAGTTGACCTTAATTCAAGTATTGTCATGTCATAGGTCAAATGTTAGATGGGCATCATGGCTGACATATGTCAGGTGTCAAGAAGGGGTTAAAAGTAACTTCTGTAGCCCAATGGTCAGTAAATCCAATTTTCTGAAAAAGGCCCATTTGACATCCCATTCATTTTTTTATTTGATTGTGAGACTTTGGGCTGCCATAAATACTTACTGTTAGCTCTCCCATGGAATGAATGGGTAAATGGATGAATTCAATGAAGTTGGAAGTGGGACAAAGTGGATGAGACAGACAGATTGAGTGATTGTGCAACTGATTGTGAAAATGATTGAGAAAGTGAAGGGGGAATGGAGTGAGAGTACATTAGATTATGTATGTAAGTGAATTTGTACATGATAAGTGAGTGACTCTGTGAGTGAATAAATGAGCGAGTGAATAGATGGTTAGATGGTTATGCAAGTAAGTAAGAGAGTGAGTGAGTGGGTGGGTGAATAAGTGAGTGAGTGAGTAGTAAGTGGGTGGGTGGATGATGAGTGGATCAGTGGGTTAGTGACTGAGGGGGTGGGTAGGTGAATATTTGAATGAGTGAGTGAATGAGTAAGTGAGGTGAGTGAGAATTGAAGAGAAATGAAAATTGAGATGGTGAGTGGAGGTTTAGACAGGCCAGTTTTTATAAATCAGTGGAATATATGAATAAGGACTGATATGTTATCTTCATTCATTAATGCAGCTGTAGTTTGTTCAGAAGGTTGTGTAGCAATAAAAAGCTCAGAGAATTTTGATATGTCTGATAAATTACTCTTAAGAAAAATTTTATCATTGTAAGGATTTTTGCAGTTGTTGTTTTTCAGGGCTCAAAGCTCTTTTTTTTTTAAACAAGGGCCTCTTTATGTGGTCTCAGTATATTTACCAGTGTCTGTCACATATCTTTCTTTCAAAGATAAGGAATGAATGGAATGTGAAGTTACACAACCCACAAAACGAGTGAAATTTGATGATATAATTATAATGTGAGTGCATTTATAAAATGCAGCAACTTCAGGACTTTCCCTGCAGTGAACCATGTTGTTAGTTTGAAAGATTAGAGAGAGACTTTCGCTGATCTCTGTTTTGCCAGCTGTGGTTTGGACCCAGTCTGGATCATTCCATAGTCTTATTTTCAGCAATGTTAAAGTCATTCAGTTGATGTGCCAGTGAAGTCAGTGATGTGTTAGCTCTGTCTGAGGTTTGGAAATGCAAACAGTGCTGAGTGATCAGATTCAAGTGATGAGAACTTTTATTTTCTGGATTACCTCCCTTGTGTTTTGCTCTAAATGAAACTGGAGTTTCAAATGTATTATTGTTTGTCTTTTATTTCCTTTTGTAGGTCAATAAAGAAAGGACCAACACATTATGTCTAACCTTGTAATTATTACAGGGTGCATAGAATAGAACAGAAAAAAACAAGCCATTCCAGTAATAGTAAAGTTACCATTTGCATTTCTATTCCTCAGATGGTCCCGTGGTCTTTGTTATTATTAAGATTTTATATCTGCTCATAAAGAATTTTTATCTTTTTTACCTCATGACAGATTTAATAAATGAAGTTGAGCTTGTTTTGTACAAAGGGAAGAAAATCTTTCATGATATAGAGATGATATGATATTTACCGGCATATATTTCTGTTGTTATTGTGATCACCTGATGTTCAAATGGCAAGAGAATCAATGTATGATTTAAGATTATATGACTGTTTTTCCATGCTTGCCATACATGATTCTGTTCAAAAAACTTTAACTTCAGAATATGCAAACTTGATGCAAAGATGGAATTAAAGTTTTTTGACTTTTATGAAATGTGTGCTCTGTTTTATATTTTGAACTTCCAGAGCCGGTGAAAGCAAATGGGTCCTTGTGAATCTTTCTTTTCTAAATGAAAGTTCTCCCATTATATTTCTTTAATACTTTTATTTTTCTTTCTATTTTAATATACACTGTCTGTTGGCTAGAATGCACTGTCAATTGGAGTGAAT
Organism: Peronia peronii; assembly: GCA_039654565.1. Lineage (NCBI taxonomy): Eukaryota > Metazoa > Mollusca > Gastropoda > Systellommatophora > Onchidiidae > Peronia > Peronia peronii. Next base: position 14,221 of record JBCEWB010111843.1, read on the forward strand.
TAAACACACATTTCATTCACCATGTACATAATTATTGCCATGCAACTATAAGCAACTATTAAGATGTAGTTCATAGTGCATAATGGATGATTTAACAACTTTATACCACTCTTACTGTGCTCCAGGAATTGGTATTTCTGCTGTCAAATGAGTACAATATATTTTTTAAAATTTTAAATTATTCACATGCACATACACATGACAAACAGAGAAATCTAGAACAGGAAATTTTTATATTCCATACTATATTATACCAGGCAGGGGACAGATTTGACCTCCCTAAATCTCAGCTATAAATGATTTTCTTGTTTTGAATGTCCAATCATTGATATTAAAATGAGAACCATACTCCACTCAAAACTCCACACTTAACAAATATCAGTAACTACAATATTAATGATTATAATAACCATAATATTATGTAAGTGAGCAATATGCCCTCAATATGTTGAGAGAAGTTATTTGGCTTAAGTTCTTTTTCAATGTTTGACCTGCATAGCTATGAATTGTCTCGCGGCCAGTCGAAATGAGACGTAAGTCGCCGGGCTAGAATGGAGAAATCGGGCTTTGAATGTGATGAGGGGGTCAGACATCGAAATTTTTTTTATTCCACATATGGAAAGTGCATTCATTTCTGAACAAGACAGTATCGGTTTTATCCCTGATTTATAAATACTTCTTCATTAAAATCAGGTTTTTGTGAGGTAGGCATGTAGACTTATGAGTTCGACCGTTCATGTAAACTAAATTTTCTCGGAATTTCGGTCATTGCTGGGGGATTCCCCCTTGTCTCTTTAAACTGCAATATCTCTGGCTAGAATAAAGCTAGCTCAGAACTTTTTTCACCATCTGAAAGGGTATGAAATAAGCTTTCATGTGATACCAAAGACTGAATACGATGAGAAATCGACATACGTCTCATTTTGACTGGCTGCGAGACAATTATAAGTTGCAGACTGTGTTTATTTCATAATTTCTCTGAATTAGTATGACATCTCTTCTCTGTTTTAACATGTACAGACTAACTGACCAAATATCTTGAAATGATGTCACATTTTTTATATGTTGCACTTACTGAAGCGGTATATTTATATAAATATATATCCAGTGCTTGGATGTTATCCTAATTACTAGATATTTTATGTTATACATTTTATTTTTCTTGTGCTCTCCACAAAATACATGTATAATATATACAGTAGATGTACTATATATAATACTTTAAGCTCTTTTTGGCTATACAGAAATGTTTTCTTTTACAACTTATAAAGTATTTAAGCTGAAGTTTAACTTTTATAGACTGATGTTTTCTTTTGCATGTTCTAGCATATCTGGAGTTAATTTCTGAATTGTACAAAAAGGCAGTATAAATCAGAACCGGATAATTCGAGCATCTTTTATTTCAACCTACAAAAAAAGCCCATTTTTTAAAATGTAAATATTGTTTTTTTTTTAATCAAAGAAGTTATCTGTCCTCTACTTCATATACAGTATGTGAATAAAAGTATGTAAAATTATGCAGGTCTGGGAAAACATTTCTTGCCAGTTTGAAATCATAGATCAGATTATTCAGTGAAAATAAGATCAATCCAGAATATATAAACTGAAGTTTCTCAGGAATTTGAAAGATAAATATTAAATGCATCCAACCTATCAGATGGATTTGATTCAGGTTAAATCCTGTGAATATTTTCCAATTTCATCATGTAATGCAAAATCTTAAGAGTTTGACTGCAAAATGCAAACAAGCACCATTTCTAAAACTACAAAGATAGTTGTTTGAGATGTTATCTTTGTGTGTACTATATGACCTGATTGAAAGATTAAGATATGTCAAATAATAGCAAACCCTTTGAATTTTGTACATTTGGCTAACCATATTTATTTGGAATAAAAAGTCATGTTTTCTGAAAACAAGAGATTGGAATTTATCTTGCATTGCTGTCAAACCCTTCATATATAGTAGATCTTTTGCTTTGTCAGCTGAAGACTGTAGAGTGCAGCCCTTACTTCTGTGCATTGGTATCTTTGTTGTTGGACCAGTTGGAAATAGTAGTGTATTATCTTTTGAACTTCAATAACTTGTATAGTTCTTTTTTTTAATCATCACTAACCCTTCACAACCCAATTTACAAATGTGATAGAGCTTAACTCTTTCCATGCCAGTTGATGGTATCAATATAGGGTTTGTATCATTGTATCAATAGATGATATATCATCAATATTGACTAAAAGACTTACTCTGTTTCCACAGTTACGATTCCACAGTTACGATTACTTCTATGTAAGCTTTTCCATAGCTCATCCTTGAAACTTTTTAAAATGCCTTCACTTTAGTGCCCACTTCTGATCTGTCTGGTCTATCCAGACAACAACCCTCTCAGATTTACTTAATTACATTTTATTAAAAAATGACTGTTCTATTTGGATTTACATACACAGTTTGGATTTACAATATTGTAATGCCAGTGGTAACTTGATTAGATCTGCCAAATTTGTTAGTGAAAATTATTTCTTCTTGACAACAAATCTTTATTTCTCTTCTCAAAAAAAAAAAGTTAAGCTCACTGTTTTTCTCTAATCAAATTGAAGTCACTATTCCTGAAGCATTTACCTTCAGTTTGATGTATAAAATGTACAGATTCTGTGATCAGTAGCAATAATTATCAGTCTATCAAAGAGCGCATGGTAATGAATTAAGTATGGACTCTAATGCTTGGCACAGGCTTGGTAATATGTCTGGCATGGAAAGAGTTAATATGACTGAAGGTAATTTATACTTTAGTAATTTATACAGAGATGATTAGAAATACAAACTTTTACTGATGACCAATGTTCAGTGGATCTGATGGTCTCATGTTGAGTTCTGATATTTGACATTGTCCTAGAGTTATTCTGTCAATATGTCGTTCTCTTTTAAAAGTTGTCTTGGTCTTAGAGAGTTAACTATGAAACTATGGTCAGGCTGTGCTTGATTTCATACTGCTATGAATTATATATCTGCTGTCTGCACATGAGAAGTTCTGTCTGTGGAAGTGGAAGTTTACTTTTACATTTTACATTTACATATATACAATACTGTATATCTGTATCAGCCCCAAAGGTCTCACGTAGCACAATAATCTGATATAAAATGTCAGTATATGTGCAATCCTTAGTACTCTTAACAGTTAGTATAACAGATTATAGCAAGCAACATTGAAATAGGGCTCTCAATACTTGTACATATTTTTAAATAAATCAGTCAAGGTGCAATAAACTGTCTATAAATTTGCTTTAGATATAAGTCGTGCCATCAGGTGAAGAGAGTGAGAAACATGTTTTCATGTATAGAATTCTTTGCATCAGTAGACAGGGAAAGATCTTTTTGTAATTGTATCTTCATGAAAAACTATTGAGCTGCAATTCTTCTATACCGAGTTGTTCACTTTCAGAGTGAACCCATGTGATCCTTTGGTCAGTAAAATCCATTTTTTTTTATGTCAGTGAAGTCTCTCTTGACATCTCTTTAATTCATTTCATCTGGTCACCTGAGATATGTATATTGTCATTTGACCTGATTTGGTGGTCTTTTTCCTGGTGCTGCAATGCTACAGAATGGTTACTCAAAGTCCACTTTAAACATTATTTCCTGCTTTAGCAGGGGATCTGTTTGGTTGCTAAGATACCGTGGATTAGAATTTAACCTTATAAATGTCAGGCAGTCGACCTGGTCCGTGAATTCTTCATCATATACTTTGAAATGGCATGTGTCTGCAAAAAGTACACTGTGGTGACATGGCATTGATCTTGTTTTACTTTCTGGCATCAGTTGTGATTTCTGAAACATGATTATAACATGTCATCATTGACACCCTAACATCTTTCTTTGGACGTTTTTAGGGTTAAAGTTTTGTTTGATAGGATGCAACCATCTTTATCAAATGCCAGGCTCACTTTAACATATAACGCTATGTCTTAGTATCACTTGTAGGAAGTCAATCCACCACTCTAGATATTGTGCATGTACGTAATCCATGACCCTATGTTATTATACTTTTCTGTGATGCACTGCTGGTTGGTGGAAACATTGCTAAAAAAATGCCATGGTTTGTCCTAGCATTCTTTTCTAGGCATAAACAAGATTTAATAGTCAAAAAACACTGGCTGGTAAAAATTAATGTGATGATAGATCAGAGTTCAAGGCAGACTGAACTCTTTACAGAAACTGGTGGTAGATTTGGTGAAGTAATGGTAATACTCCTCGGTGATAATGGAGAGCGAATGAGCCATTTTGACCATTAGCCAATTTTCTTCTCTTTGCTAAGTACAAGCAGTATAAGACAAGCATTGTAAGGAAGGGAAAAAATCACTTTTGAGACATAGCAATGGAAAATTCTGAAAAATTCATCATGTGATGAAACTGTTTTTTTCTCTTCCTGATAATTTTTTCATAATGTTTTGCTTCGCATGTTTCTAATGATGGGAGCTAAAGTGATTTTTTTCCTTCTTTGCAATCCTTGCATTTTACTTCTTGTACTTGGCCCAGTTATGTGACTCTACTGGCTCAAAAATGGCTCAAAAAAGAAAGGTGCATTTATCAGAGTGCTATGGTCATATTAACATGGTTTACGTCTTTGTTGATCATATCTGGATGTCTGTGGGAGAGAGAAAGAGGGGATATGTGGGTCAGTCTGGAAAAAGAGTATAGTTGTTAGAAATTTTTTTTTTGAATTCTTAATTGTTTCTGAAACTAGAGCTTTTACTGATTATGTAGCTTTCTAATTTTTTAAAATATGTCTAATAGCTTTTTCTATGAATTTTTAAGGATGACCATGCCAGAAAAGTTTATTTCAAGAAACATGCTTTTAAAATTTGAGAAACAAATTTAATGAATTTTAGGGAGGAATGGAATGAGTGGATCTACCTTGCTTAAAGAACATACATGTACCTTTATTTAGTTTTCTTCCTCCTTTTGCCTTGGATTCAATTTGATAGTTATTTAATAGTGTTCATTGAGACTAAATCTAACCAAAGTGACCAAACAAAGCCAATTGAAGAGGCTCTTGTTTTGGAATTCGATCAATATAGTCATCAAAAAACTGCTTTGAAAAAAACAGTCAGAGGCAAAGATTCTGACTAAAAGCTTTCAGTATATTTGAGATAAGAAAAGCGGACCGGGCTCTTCGTTAGCGGGTTCTTAGGTGGAGACCACTGACTGAATTTTCAACATATTACCCCAAATAGACTATTTTTGCCTGTATCTCGGAATCCACTAGTAATACTTTTAGGGACTTTTTCCAGACTGCCACACAAATATGAATAGGCTGCCCAGATTTGATCATTAGGCTCTGCTGTGAAATGTTAGGCGTTAGTTTTTCATCTTCATTCCTTGAGGAGCTTAAATACTCAACAGTAGTCCCCCCCCTCCCCCCCGCCGCTTTTCACATCTTCTCACTCTCTAGCCTTTTATCTGGTCACTAATGATCTTCTCAGCCTTCCATGTCAGATTGGTGGCCTTGGGCTCAGCCTGCGGACTGCACTTGTAAATCTGGGTAAAGAGCCACACTTTCCTCTTCCATTATGGGCTCCAGTCAAGAATCAGCTAGTGACATGCTCTTTCTACAATGTGTGCCCAATAACATAATAATATATCAGCATGCTTTGCTAACATTAATTCATTAATTCATTAATAGTGTTTTCAACTTCTGTTCTGATGTCTGTATATCAAACTCAGGTAGAATATCTGTACTCTATACTCAGATTGTCTTGAGTATCAGGCCACATGAAATGTTAGAAATATAATGATTACTCAGATACCAGTTCTCTTATTTTCTTATTTTCTCTTAATCAGAAATTAATCCAAGAAATAAACTACTAAACATATCGATTCTGCCTCTTTTGTTGTTGGATTTTGTCTGTGTTGTGTAGAGAAAGTATGGAAGTAGAGGGGAAAAATGTAAAACTTTTCAAGTATGAAATAATGATTGCTTGTGTTGCAGGAGGTTGTTAGCATTCACCCATATGTGCATCGTGTCAGATTGCACCAATATGCACCAAAAGTGGCAGATTTCTTCTGGACATAAATGAGAATTGGCCAGTTTTGGTTCAAATTGGTGCAAACACAGTTGTTATACTGTGCCAACACCCACCCCGATACACTGACCTTCCAGTCCTCTATATCAGCAGCTTGCTTTGTCTCATTGTTTCTCTGTGCGTACGTGTATGAGTGTGTATGTGTTTGAGTGTCTCTGAAGGAAACTCACCAAGTGACTGAACTTTACAGCTTGTTCGCTTTGGTCCTCACAAGTCTGGATGTCGATTCATAAATTGTCAACCGACTGTTTTGTTGTTGTTTTTTCTTAAGCCTTTCAGTCCTAAGAAAGTAGGATTATCTCGGCTTTTCAGAAATTGCCTGTTTTTGCTTAGAATTTTTGTGGGTAGAAATTTGGAGTTTGGAAATTTTGCCCGGAAAGCGGCACGCAGCCTATCCTTTCATCGATTTTGAACTGCCAATAGGTTCTTTAACGTGCATAACGTACACACGGGACCTCCAAAATATATTCGCCCTTATCCGAGAAGGCTAGACGTCGGGCTTCCCTACCCAGAAGATGGATGGATCCCAATGGATGGACCCGCAAATCGAGCCTTGCGACGGCCAGAACCCGCAACCTCACCGACGTGAGTTGTTTTCACCCTGAAGCAGACGCCAAACTACAGAGCCACTCTGCCCACCTCAGAAAACTTAACTCCGTCAGTGCCATTTAGGGTTGATAAAAGGATTCTTCCTAAATTAACCCTGAGCCAAATAAACACAGATCACGATTTGCGCTTAATACTATAGTGACACATAACACAACAAAATAGTAACAGACACTGTTGTTAATGTTATTGTTAACATTTTTAATTAATTTTTAATTAAGACCAAAAGGATAATAATTACTGCCTTCGATAACATCTCAGCCACAAGACATGGAATGTAGAGAAGAATGTTAACCATGAATCACAACCATAAGTGATGATATATGATAATATCCACAGAGTTGCTGTGACCACGAAGTAGGTGTGTTTTTGCTGAACCATATTGTACTTGTACATTGTACTTTTCTTTTCTTCATGTCTTTTCCCCCTTTCTTTCTTCTTCTTTTTGCCTTTTCTTCTTTCTCTTTTTCTTTGCCCTTTTCATATTCTTCTTTTTCTCTTCTGACTAAAACATCAGAAAGAACGAAACCTTAGAGTTTCGTATTCTTTGTTTTTTCTCCCGATACTGGTCGTATTGGTGAAAAATACAGGTAAATTCTATATTATGCTAGGAACCATACAAAACTGTAATTTCACAACGTTCAGGTCATGAACTGCAAATACACCTCTCGGCACTCTATCACTTACCTCGTTATTAGCCTATACTATAATGTGAAAGCCAACTTAACTCCTCTGAAAATAAATAAGACAGAGCCCTCTAAAACTACAACACTAATGGTTATGCTCTGAGATTCATCACAGCATGAAATGATATCCTGAGGCACTTTTTGTTCTGTTCAAACTGATATGATTACACTGGTGATTGACACTGAACACTGGCATCCACATATCATTCAAATACACAATACCGATATGCGTGTGAACATTTGTAAAATGCTACTTAGACAACACACGTTCTCAAATATCGATATGGGCATAGAACTTGTAAAATGCATGCAGAACAAAAAAAACATGTAATGTGATGCATGTACATGCTCAGCTATACAAAACAAACATACAGAGACGCTTTCCAGAAGTAGAATAAAATTGATATAGTTTTCAACTACTCTAGGCCAACATAATACCGCTAATCATTTCTGTCTTGCACTGCGACATACTCACCTACTTTCACAATGTGGTTAACAAAGTTTATTTTCATATATATTTTCATACACACGTATTGCATCCTTTAAAACAAAAAGTAGAGGGAAGATAGGGGAAAATAAAATGAGAGACATAATGTCAAATACAAAGGAGTCGATCGTCATCTTCGAGATAGATAAATAATTCTATTTTCTCTACTGTTGTTTCATTTAGAGTGATTGGATCTCTGGTATTTAATTTCGCTTGGAGGATTGTGTTTTTTTTTCCTGAGTATCGTATATGTGTAAACCAATGACTTTGGCCGTGCATGGGATCAGTCACCCAATGTTTGTATCTGGCTATGTATTATACAAGCAGAGTCAAACATCTACATAGACAAAGATTCTCAAAATGTGTCAACAAGGTCTCACTTATTTCAGTTCTCTTTGCCGCTGGGGAATTTTTTACCTGCCTGCCCTCTGCCTGTCTGTCTGTTTGTCTGTCTGTCTGTCTTTCTATCTATCTGTCTGTCTTCTCACACAGTTTAATGCCACTTCAACTACCAAAAGACAGTGAAAGATGCCATTCACTCTCAGCTTAACTTCACAGAAATACTCACATTTGTTTTCGGAACTATGCAGGCACAGATACAAAGTCCAACTCTAAAACACTACTCGTTGGGCAATTGAGCTTTACACTACCATTCACACTAACTGCACCCATTCTCCTAATCAGGCGTAGACAAGATAAAGTGGTTGTAATTTCATCAGCACCTTGGGTACAGGAATGACTAGCAAATTACTTGCAAAGAAGTTCACAGTACATGTACATTAACTATCCAGCTTTATTCTCCTTCATTCACCATAACGATGGGAATTGTTTTCACCAGCCCTATTGTCTCCCTTTGTCAGGCATGAGGGGTGTTGAACAAGCAGTGAATAGAAGGGAGGGGGGGGGGGGGGGTCACTTTTTTTCTTTTCGTTTTAAAAATCCCCCACCCCCCCCCCCCCCCCCCCCCCCCCCCCCCCCCGCTCCGCTTTACTCCTTTTGTCCCAACATTCTTTGTGTTTGGCAAGGGGAAGTAGTAAGACTAGTCAAACACAATCCTTATTAAATTGACCTGGCTTAGCTTGGTGAGTCGTGGGGACTTATACACTAGCTCTCTCCATTTTTGTCTGTTGTTATGGAAGATCTGTATTTTTACGAAGACCTTGCAGGTCCATTCCTCGATTTTGTCTACCCATTTCTTCCTTTGACTGGTTCTGCGCCTTACTCTTTCGCTGGTTCATTTGAGGATCGTCTTCGCCAGTCCATTGGATCTTGTAATGCAGTCATAACAATGTAGCTTGCGCCCTCTGACACTGGCTAAAATATCTTTTTTTTTTTTTAAATATTACATTATATAATACAAAATGAGATCAGAGACAGATTATTTGATGATGTTCAGTGTGCCCTGCCTGGAAAACCACACAGGGCATGGGTCCCGCTATAAAATGTTATTGTAAAAGCCTGCTCTGAATATATGCCTTTCCCTCAATATTATGGTGGACTTTTGAACTGCTCAATCGAAAGTTTTCTTGTTTGTCATGTTAAAGAAAGATATTGCTTGGATTTTGAGTGAGACCAAAGTTTATCCCTATTCAATTTCTTCGACTTTATCATCTCCGTCAGGGTTGATTTGTTCTAGCTCTTGGCTTTGTTGCACAGGTTCCGTGGCTATAGTAGATGAAACATATCTAAGAATGAACCAAAGATAAACCAACATTATCACGAACGCTGCGGCATAGATCATCAGACACAGAAATATCCTTAAGCCGGGATGCAAGCCCTCTTCCTTTTCATTCTGAGTATCTTCTTGACCTTTCCATTTAACTTGTCCTTCATGCGCGTCTTCTACAAATGGAGATGTGTCTTCCCCTGCAAAATATAAAAAGCTGTACGAAAATATGCCCGTGGAACGCTGTGTAGTAAGCAAGCTATACTAAGTGTGACACTGGTACTGAAAACAAATCAAAGTCTGCATGCATCAAAGATGCATATTTCTTTTTTTTTTTCTTTTCTTTCTTTCTTTCTTTCTTTCTTTTCTTTTTTTTTTTTTCTTTTTTTTTAAAGTAAATTCAATCAATTTTAATCTACAGATTAAATGAGTATGCTTTTAACTTTAATTTTTTCTTTCTTCTTCTTTTTTTTTAAATAACAAAGGCAAATTAAGAAAAATATATTGTTGTTTCGTCCTTTTCAGTGAAAACAATTTTTATCAATCTTTCTTGATAAGAATAAATATCTGCTTTGAATTAACATCTCATAACGTTACACACTATTGTCCCTGGTTGATATCTGAGCGCTCAAAGATTGTACACCTTCTTTATCGTTTACCATGCTCTGTAAACTTACGATATTGTTTGACAGGTTACTCATGGTTACATTGCAAAAATTTTGAGCATGGATTTAACATTGTTCGGAAAAAAAAAATCTACATTTGGCAAACACACATTTGAGGGACAACATTGCCCTGTTTAAGGGCCTATGAAAATTTACAGAATCTTCAACAGCTTCAAGACAAATTGTCTGAAAACAATACTAAGCACAATTCTTACACAACCTTGGAGATTTAGTTCAATTATAACGTTCAAATTGATAGAGATATATAAAAAGAAATAAAGAAAGAGAAAGAGAGAAATAGAGAGAGAGAGAGAGAGAAAAGAGAGGCAAAAACACAGAGAGACAAAAAGGTAGATTTGCAGAGACGGACAAATCGATATCTAGAGACAGATAGACAGACAAACAGAGAGGTGGACAAACTGAACATAGACAGACAGACAAACAGATAGACAGACAGGCTGACGGACGAACAGGCAGGCAGACAGATAGGTTGACTGGCTACCTGTTAGACTGGTTGACTAACTGAAAGACAAATATTTATAGACAGACAGGCGGGAGGCTGGATTGACGGATGGACGGATGGATGGAGGGAGGGAGGGAGGGATGGATGGATGAGCAGGTAGATGGATGACAGGTGGATGGATGGAGGATTCAATGGATGGGTTATTGGATGGATGAAAGGATGAATAAGTGGAGGGATGGATGAATGCGTGAATAAATTTTTAAAACAGTTCCTTTTACCACCGTCATATCCTATAAATCCCTTACCTATTGCACCCCATAAGCCGATGGATTTTCTTTCCAAGGTGTAAATGTCCACTGATGAACTGTGGTAATATCTTAACATCCAAACTTACCTGTCATGTTTGGCATAGACTTGCACTGAGTGTCCTCATACGGGCTACAGGATCGGACTTTGCTCTGTCCATCGCCGCACTCACTGCATGGATAACACTGACCACTTTCATCGCTGACTGATGGCGTGCTGGAATCTCTGCAGGTAAAGAAGGAGAAGTAAGAACCCGCAGAGTCAGCTCTGATCTTTTGACGTCCAATATGACAAAGGTACAAATCATACTGATTTAAAATGACGGTCTGAATGACAACAACAGTAAGAACAATTATGGTAGTGATCATAATGATGGTAATGCTGAGGCAAAAGGGTTCCATGGTTTGATGCTCCATCTATTTTTTTAATTATCTTTATCGTGCTAACACTTGCTCTGTATATTGACTTAGTAATCAGTTGCCAGTCTATGTCTTGTAGTTAAAAACAGTTCTATAAATGGATGATGATATGATGGAAGGACCAATTTGGTTCGAAAGTTTGGCAGAGGATTTTAACACCAATACCAAGTTTATGTTATTTGCTTTTTTTTTTTTCAATTGTTTGATTAGTTGCCGGTTGGACAGTCTTTTTATATTTTATAAAAAGATGATGATGATGATAATGATTCTATTTACATTTTACATGTTTTCTATATTGCCCTGACGAAGAGCTAATTAAGCTTGAAAATTTGGCAGAGGACTTTAACATCAATACCAAGTTCTATGTTATTTGCTTTTTTTGAATTGTTTGATTAGATGCCGGTTGGACAGTCTTTTTATATTTTATAATATGATGGAAATGATGATGACGATAATGGATTAACCCCAAAAGATTAAAAAAACTGGCCAGTACCATCACTTATTCAATTTTTAACCTGTAGAGTTCAACAGATTGTTGTTTGGTTCTCCTAGTGTACTAACTTAATTGCCGATAGAAAGTCTATCTTAAATTTTTAAGACATTTCTATAAAATGATGATGATGAAGATGATGACGATAAAAAGGTAAAACTAAATTGTTTCAGACTATGAATGTCACCACCTGAGATATTGTCAAATGACATCAAATCTCAGCAGCAACGTCACTCAGGAGACCCGTTGATGTTTTTATTTATTTTTTTTTTCGAAATGGACGTTAGTTAAGTGATTTCCTCTAACCAATTCTCGCGGATCCTTATAATGACATAATGTGTGAAAGTGAAAGCCTAGAGAGTGTTTTGTAGCTGTTGGTTCTTATTTGACATAATTCAAAACCCAAATGTATGCTGTACTCAGGCTCCACGATACTGATCATCTGGAACCCAGGTAATCTCTCCGCTCCCTCCCTCCCCCCCCCCCCCCTGGACATTTCGGAAACCACCGTGTTGCACACATGATATCAATGATCGTTGTTGTCTTATTCCGTACAAACATAATCCATAATTATATGCCCTCTTTGTGAACTGTCCTCATGACTGGTGGAGGCATTACAAGACAACGGCTGCACTCTGTTCATCTTTCTTTTTTTCTTTTGTTTTTCCTGACAAAGCACAAACCACGTTCGAAAAATTGGAAATTTATTAATTACTGCCTTCTTCATTTGAATTTGTGGCTTTTCCTAATTAAAATGTTAATAACTGATTGACAGTCTTTTGGGTCTTTTACGACATTCCAGTAAAATGATGATGATAATACTAATCGCGCTAGTGGTGTTTCATCAATTTAGTCAATATTCAGCATATTAATCCTCCAGATTTGTTGTTTGTTTATTTCTATGCATTTAGTTGACGATATCGTTGACGGTTTATTCTTGACACTCAGTAAAATTATGATGATTATAAATGATAAATAATGATATAAATTACCTTGACGATAGTCGTAGCCTGTACATTAGAATGGTGTTCCGCATACTAGCAATCACTCGAAATCGGCTCATCGCTTAAAATGGACAGAATTTAAAACGGGGTTTTGACAAATAGCATGTTCCATTTAGAAAAGATCAAGTGCCACTCATACTTTTATTATTATTTTTTTTTCATTCTTCCTCAGTCTTAAAAATATGCATTACCCAATAATGTTTAGGCATGCCTAGGGTAGGCTTTCCTTGTTTGTATCAGTTAGGACTACTTCACCGTGTGCCTTTATTGATTTTGCCCCCTTTGCTCAATCTTATCTTTAGGAGTGATAGTAATGTTATGCAGTGCACATTTCACAATGTCTGTAAACGGAAACATGCCAATCTGCTGCGTTAGCATACTTGGTGATGAAACATTATACTGTTAAAATGCTATAGCAATACAGAATCATCTTCTGAATCGATAAGATCGATAAGTGGGGGGGGGGGGGGGGGGGGGGGGGGGGGGGGGGGGGGGGGGGGGGGGGGGGGGGGGGGGGGGGGGGGGG
>JBCEWB010111844.1:0-11782 GCA_039654565.1 Peronia peronii
GTTCATACTGCTGGCAGTATGAACCAACAAGCCTCGACAAAGAAATCGTCCGTAAGCGAGTCAAGTATCGCACATTGCGGATACAGGTAGGCCTACTTGACGCGCTCAGGGATGATTTGTTTGTCGGAGGGAGCTGGTCTGGTACCTGAGCTTGGTCTTGGTTATTCTTAATATGAAAGAAAAGCGTGATCAGGGAAATGAAAACCGTTTGTTATCAGCGTAGTTTTCGTATCAGCCCACCGTCTTATTTCTTTGTAAGCATAAAAAATTACATAGCAAGAAAACCATTCCCAAAGATTCTTTTTTAATAACGCAAGTTTTGTTTTAAGCGTTTTCTTAATAATTGTGTTAGAGTGCACTGAGTTTCGTGCCCCGCAATTTTTAATCCAAATCTCTGCCAATGGCCGAATTGATAAAAAATCATGATAAGCGGGGCTGGGAGTTCAGTTCAAGTCACTCTTCTCCCACAAACCAGCCCTTCATTCTTTTTCTCTCTCTCACACGAACACACTTCATCACCTTTCCTCCTTAATCCTTACTAAGTCATACTAATCATTGTGCAAGCAAGATGCCTGGGGATATTGAAGAAATACATGTAGATGTAGTAAGCATGTTGCCTATTTGTAACACAGTTAGTTGGATCTCAATGCTTAAAAAAAATTTTAAATATCATCTGTTGTTATTTTCATTTGTCACTGTATGTTTGGGGGGGGGGGGGGGGAACTTAAATTAACACAGCTGTTTTCTTTTCTATTCTTTAAGTTCCTGTCCCAAAAAAAAAAATCCCCTGAACTAAGATTAACTCAAGCGAGTTCAACTGAAGTGTAGTCGACTGCACTTTATGGTACAAATTGCAAACACAAGCACACAGAACACTACACAGTCCAAAATTACCTTTCTTGGGACAGTGAAGGGAATAATTTCACAGAGGCCATTATTATGAAGCTTGTAAAATCTGGAGGGATGAAAATCAGTACAAAATAATTGTTTCAATCTGTTTTTGAAATTCTCCTCTGATAGACCTCTGAATTTAAAAGAAATTCAGCAATCTGATAAGCCAAAAAATTTTGGAGGAAACAAAATCTCTGAAATCTAAACATCTGGACTGGAATACTGAGTTACAAATTCAACAAATAAAGTCCCATAAATTGTAGACCATGATTCCTTTCCTTTTTTTATATCTGTTTGAATGACAACCCATAATAATTTTCAACAATAAACTATGTAATATGACAATCTCACTGAAGATGCTATGGCAATGTCCCCAAACTGTTCTATTCCACAATAACAAGAAAACGCTGTTTTTATTCGGAAGAAACTCAAATTCAAAAAAGCAGAAAATAACAATGACTGGTAATCAAATGTAACATTTCTTTAAACGCCTCAAAGTCCTTGCCAAAGCTCATGTCAGGATGGAGCAGAGGCTAGATATTGGACATTTCAGTCAGCAATAATGAGTCTAATAGGTAACTGTACTAAGAAGTTCGGCTGCTTAACTTATTCACCATATCAAACAGTAACAGTCGCAAACAGTGGAAGTTCAAAATTAGGCCAGGTTATATGTTTATCTTAAAATATCCCTTGGAAACCCTTTGTCATCATGCCTTTATATGGTGCAAGTTGATTGGTGGAAACTATCGTAAATTGTGGAAGTGGGTTTCCAAGGGATATTTTAAGACAAAAATATAACATGACCAAATTTTGGACTTACTTACTGGGTTTGCGACTGTTACTATTGACATGCTGCACTGATGCCGTCAATAGCAGTCATGATGCACGTTCTACTGGGTTTTTATCTTTTTGAATTTAAAATAATGATCATCTTAATATGAGAGATTATGTTAGCTGTCCAACTGATTTTGATTCCTGAACTTTAGTGTTGCTATGTCGACCATTACAGTGATTTTTCTGTTTATGCTTGCTGATCCTTGGTGATACAAGTTACACGTATATATAAAAAGAGAAATTCCACTGCAAAATAAAGGCGAGTTCTAAAAGACAAATGGTTCTTCTGCAAATTCTAGGAGCTGTAATAAATGTTACACTTTCATGCTACTTTTATCTTCTGCATTTCACCAATAATAATTTTCTATAGTCAATGACCATAAAATATTTCACAATCAGGTGTAATCTTGTGTAAGTTACATAAGACTGTAATTCTTCAGATAAACAGAACATGTCCTTCAAGGTAAGTCTGATTGCAAGAAAATGCTGCTAGTGTCTCTTCCTAAATAAAAGGACAAGGAATACACAAAAAACATCTGTGCTCCAGTCCAATTAGATTGAAAGTATACATAACTTCGATTTACTGTGATGTATAGAACAAAAACATCTTCCAACCTTGCAATTTCATTACTGTTGACATTCAGGCCTCGTTTAGGCATAAAGCCAATTCCCCTCTGTGGTGAACTGCTCTGAAACATTGCCAGATAGTGGACATAGGGAGCCTCATCTGTCACCTCATAATATCGAATGACACTGTCTCCCTGAACAGACATTAAAGAAAAACAAATTTCTGCAAATAATGCTTAGCAACATTTTACACACTGGCTTTTAAATCACTACCTAATAGACAACGGCAATAATTTCATTCAAAAACACATCAATTAACTTAATGCTATTTCTATTGTTGTGTTCAGAATGGCGCCACCTGGACTGATATTATTTATAACTAACCAAGTCCCAGCTTAGTTTCTCTAAAGAATGCGTGGTAATATTAATTCATCTCCTTTCTAGTTCCAAGCAAAAGTTATAATAAATCTGAATTTAGCCATAAATTGTCAGGTTTTTATCAATGTGACTATATATCAGAAACCCACTGTTTTGAAAATCTACTGGTTAGATCAAGCAAAGTCTGAAGTTTTTCACATGATTTTTGTAGTATGTTTTAGTACATATCAAATATTCCTTGGCATACAGAAGTGCATCCTGATAAAGGACTATTGTGGATTGAGTCTGGAAATATGGGACACCCTGCTATGATCATTTATGTAACTGGGTTAATAGTGAATAGATCTGTGACTGTTTCAATAATACTAATTATGACATATTTCATAAGATACAAATAGATCAGCCTTGTGATTCTTTCCTTTTCACAATTTTGCCTCACTACACATTTTGATTTTTCTCCTCAATTTCATGTGCAGCATATTACTATGGGCCCATGTACCATTTTTTTTTTTTCACAGTTTTTTTTTTTTAAGTCCATGCATTGCGCTTTTTAAATTTTATTTCCAGTGCTTGATAAATTGGCAAAAATCGCCGAGGATGGAAGCTGATTCAACAGATGTTTGATATCACAATGGTAACACTGACTAACCTTGCCAGCCAAATAAACCATGCCTGTGTCTGGGTCATAGAAAATGAAATTCACACCATTGCTGGAGTCAATTTCTTCAGTTACTATTGAGGAGCTCAAGTCATTCTGCAAAGCAAAGACAATCACATTAAAAAATGCATCATTTCATACAAATTTCATATAACATAGACATATCCTATTGTGTATCTAAACCTGATGCTGTGCACTGTGGGCACACACATGCGATAAGATATTGAGTGAAGTGTCTGTCATTGAACTTTGGAACCTGATGGGGCTCTGGAACGTTGCGCATATAGCAAGAAAAACACTAGAAAGATTAACACAGAATGGGTAAGAAATTCAAGACTGAAACTCCTGACTGTGAGTGACACAATTAAATAAATTTAGGGCATATTGAACCTAGATGCTCTCTACATAATAATGGTAATGTTAACCCAAGAACTACGAACCACGTATTTATATGACAGATAAAGCGAATCCCTGCATGCAACGCCCGTGTTTATTCGTGGTGGCTCCTCGCTGCGCTCTGATATTTCTCACCATGTCACTTAAACTTGGGGTTTATCGGTCTCAGTTTTGTCAAATTATCGCCATAATAAGTATGCGCACTTCAACAGACACTCCTTCACAAGGTAAAGGAAACTTTACCTAATAGAACAGTGAGAAATTCCATGCCCAAAGATGAAATCCTCTTGAACAGAAGAGAAGAACTGAAATCAAAGGCCACATGACCCACTCAAGTCCTCTCAAGTGGTCCGAAACTACAATCAAAAGAAACTATATTATGATGCGAGAGAGTATCAAATACATGCAGTCTCTGTTTGTACCATACTGAATAATAATGCAGACTCCCCTGACCACTTGACCCACTCAGCAAGTTTCACATTGATCAGTGATCAAGCTGTTGAAAGTACAAATGAGCTATAATTGTTATGGATGAAAGCTGAAGTAGCCTACATATCTATTAGTTTATATATCAAATAGCTCTCTTGTGCTCTCACTCTGTGCCATCATTAGATCACTTGTATATATTTCTTTGTAGTTACTGCACCCCGTCAACGTCAGCCGGTCTGATCTAATTAGAATAACGTAAGTCCACATGGGTCACAGGAATGATAGCTTGCGGTTTTCACTGAGATTCTATAACATAAACGTAAATACACCCCAATGTGAAGTGGTTTCGTCCAAGCAGTTACATCAGGTTATGAGCAAATCCGTAATGGGAATGGTCTATAGGATGAGGGGTGATAAAATTGGCACCCATATGAAATTGACATGTCGTTGTAAATACAATCCCTCCTCCTACCATTGGCTCATTGCAAATATTATTACATTGAAGAAAGTGTGGAGTTAGGAGAAGGATTAAATAAAGACACTGGTCAGCAAGATGGTCAATCTGGGCTTGCATTGTGTCACTCCAAAGCCAAGGCAGAGTCTCTATAGTCAGAACAAACACCCAAAGGCTAAGTGCTAGCGGCAAGACCCAGATTGACAAGCCCGGCAAGGCGTGCTGCAGGGCGGTGTAGCCCTTAGGCTGGGTCGCAGTTCTAGAGTTAAAAAATAAATGGGGGGGGGGGGGGGGGGGGGGGAAAAAAAAAAAGGAAAACCCCCCCCCCCCCCCCCCCCCCCCCCCCCCCCCCCCCCCCCCCCCCCCCCCCCCCCCCCCCCCACAAATAAATAAATGACAATACTCCATGCGAAAAGGGGAATAAAGGAAGGTCTACTGAAACCGTAGGCTTGATGCTAATTAGGGAATCTATTATCTATTCCACTTAGATGAAGAAAGGAAGGTAAGGAAGAAGGAAGAAAAGACAACATGGAAGATTTTAAACAAGAGAAGTAGGGAACACATAGAAGAAAGTCACATTATTTGAGATGTAAATGTGTGAGTAGAAAATAAATGAGGTGCTACTGTATAAATGTGCAAGGGAAAAAAAAACTTAACATAATTGACATACAGTTCAACATTAACATACCAGATCCCATTTTCATTGGGGTTTAGATGTGAGAATGTAAATGCATGCATACACATTCATATAATCCCGGACACTACAAAGTGCAAAGGAGATGACCAAGGAATTAAGGTCATCAGAATAGCACATGCTGGTGCTTGTAGTCTTAGCTTAGCTGCTTTCATTTTATTTTCAGTCAGTGGTACGGTATCTAGGTCGAACTTTCGTTGTAACATACTATCCCGAAAGAAGTGCACCTGCTTTAGCTCTTCAAGCCAATTTTAAAAATATTTTTTTCATTTTTTTTCTCTCTCTCCCGTTGTCACCTATTTCTTCAATTTAACATTTTTTTAAAAATTTGTTTTGCTATGAGAAAACTATTTTCTTCTCTGGCTGCTATTTCACCCTCTACTGTCATAAATGCTCATTCTGTTCTGTTTTCATACTGGAGTAAGAGGAACTTGGGAGATGGTAGCTGTGTTTGTTTGTTTGTTTGTTGTTTTTTTTTCAGCAAAGCACACTTAGTTGACTTTGTCCGGTAGTTCTGTGCATGTGTGAAACATTCTTGGCACAGCATCCTCTCTCGGTCTTCGTATTTTCAGTCCTTGGTAAAAATTTATACCTAAAAAGTAAGCACTGCCGGCTTTGTGAGTCTGTATGAATTTAGACTGCAAAGAATCAATATGGAGGAAAAAGATGGGACATCTTGCTACCCAACAAAACTTTTAAACCAAGTCAGTGAAAACTTGACTACATTTCTTTTTGCTTTCTACCCTCTTTCCTCCTTGTCGCCTGCCCATGCACTTCTCCAGACATCCTTTATCTCTGAATGCCAGTACACCTAAAATAAAATAAACATTCCCTGATTATTTTAGATCTTGCCTAGACCTAATTTCTAAATCTAATATGAATCTGTTAGAACTAGCAAACTGCTGAATCTCTCAGCACTGGACTGGACCATATTACAGGACACAAGAATGGGCTGATTACAGTCAGTGAAGTCCCACAGTTCAATGGCCGACACTCTCTTAAATTCTGACAACCTGCACTTGCAGCACGTAATAGTGTGTATATGCACTTTAATAGTACAAAACTGGGCAACGGGCACGTTCAAATTTTACAAAATCAATTGAAATGATGATAATTCTGATTTCATTAGATATTACCTCAACATCTACTGTAAATTAATCTACTGCAGAATAAAACATCTCTTCTCTTGAAGAGGAAAAATGAACATAAGAAAACAAGAAAAAAAGAGCATAGAGGTAGTTTCAATAGGGGCATCTCAATTTTGGACTGTCAAAAAATAAACTGCAAATGTGATGTCATGTAAGTCAAACATAAACAAGATTATGCTGTCAATCTTGTCAATTACAAAAACCGAGTCAATTTGACCTATTCAGATTCATTTTGCACTTCATTGAACCAACAAACTGTAGAACCACTATTCATCTGCCGAGTATGAAACATGAGGAAAGGAAACCACCAAGCTTGTGACAACCACAGGGCCATAACCTTGCTGTCCACTTCAGGTAAAATCCTTGCCAATCCTGCTAAACAGGCTAAACACACATCTGAAGCAGGGCATTCTTCCAAAAAGTCAGTGTGGTTTCAGGAAGAGGAGAGGAACTGTTGACATGATCTTTGCTGCACGCCAGCTTCAAGAGAAATGCCAGGAGCAAAATAGACAGCTGTCCTCAACGTCCGCCGATCTGACCAAAGCCTTCGACACTGTGAGCCATGAGGGCCTCTGGAGAATCCTGGCAAGATTATCATCATTGTCAGACAACTTCACGACAGCATGACAGCCAGAGTGGTTGATCATGGCGACTGCTCTGATGCCTTCCCAGTTTCCAATGGGGTAAAGCTGATGCTCTCTGCAATGCTCACTGATGCCTTCCGTTACTTCCATGCTGGCCTCCATATCAGATACTGGACGGATGGGAAGCTGTTTAACCCATGCAGACTGCAGGCCATCATCAAGGTCAAGGATATTGTCCTGAGAGACTTTCTTTTTGATGACGATTGCGCCCTCAATGCTGGCTCTGAGTCGGACATGCAAAATAGCATGGACACGTTCTCACAGGCATGTGACAACTTTGGCCTTACCATCAGCAGGAGGAAGACGCAAGTCCTGTTTCAGCCAGCTCCGAATGAACCATACACTGAACCCTCCATCCAAGTGAAAGGCCAGACACTTCAGCTTGTGGAAAAATTCACGTATCTCGGCAGTACTCCTCTCCAGATCAGTCAACATTGGCAATGAGGTAAACTTCCGAATCATCAAAGCCAGCTCTGCCATCAGCTGATTATGTAACAGTCTGGGAGCCCAGGGGAATCAGCACTGAGACCAAGCTGAAGGTCTATCGTGCTGCTGTGCTGCCAACACTCCTGTACGCAAGTGAAACCTGGACAGTATACAGACGGCATGTATAAAGACTGAACCATTTCCACCTGTTCTCACTGCCCAAAATCCTGAGAATCAAGTGGCAACATAAGATTCCCGAAACAGTCCTGACCATGGCCAACATGCCCACTATCCACACCATTCTGATGAAACACCAAGTCAGATGGGCTGGCCACGTCATCAGGATGACAGACAACCGCATCCTGAAGCAGCTGTTTTTCGGGGAGCTGTCCACAGGCAGCTGTTTTTCGGGAGCTGCCCACAGGCAAACGCTGTCATGGTGAATGTCTCCCTGAAGACGCTAGATGTAGACCATATATCCTGGGAGTCAGCAGTGCTGGATCACTCCAACTGGCACGGACTGATCAGTAAAGGATGCCAAATCAGCCGAGGAGAAACGGACAGCAGAGGCTGAAAGAAAGCGACGTCAAAGCAAAGTGCAAGCAGCAAGCATATCAACTGCAGCCACTCCACATGCCTGCCCAGTATGTGGGAAACACTTCCTTGCCCAGACTGGTCTCACTAGCCACTCAGGACACACCCAGTCCCAACCCCATCATAGAAGGACATCGGTGTCCCCATCGCCTGCGATGGACGAACATCATCGTCATGAAACATGAGTGTATAATATTTTTTGCGAAATCCATTGCAGTTTCTTTTACTGACATACTATCATAGATAACATCAATATGGGAATAAATGTAATTGAGGGTCATAATCGCAGCAGTGATACAGAAGTATGTTGTTTTTTTTAAACCCTTATTTTTTAAAATATTATAGTAATTATTACATTCAGAAATAAATGTAAATCTAGATGTAGATCTAGATCTAAATCGGATGAACTTTATTGAGAATCAGTCCACAATAAAAATATATCACTTCGACTCGTTTTCAAGGCTCCACATCATTTGTCTCGTCTAAAAACATGTCACTGGTGTCTCCTTAGTCATTTCCTCCAATAGCTTCTCGAATTTTCAGTGGCTCAAACTGATAGGGCTTTGCTAGTTGGCCATCTGATGTTGCCATTGGATCTGAAGCCATGTTTGGCGGTTCACGCAGCTTCATATTGAGTCACACACAGATCGACAGTAATCACGTAGAGAGCCAGTGAAAGAAACACAACATCACAAGTTGTCTTATTTAGCAAAATAAACACATAAATGGTGGGGGGTTTTTTTCACACAAATAACACTACCAACACGTTTTTGGCTGTTAGAAGTTTATTATTTTACAGCATATAGCGTAAACTGTCTGTGGCATTGCACTACCACTTTAAGCAGAAGTCAACATATTAGCAATTAAAGACAATGAGGGTGACCTGTTGCTGCAACTGAATTTAGTGAGAAAATGGCCGATCACTTTTTGTTAATCCTTATTAATCCTTATTATACCATGCCATTAAAACACAATTTTTGGGGCTTTCACTCAATCTATTTCAACAAATTTAACTCTGAAATGGATTTCTAGATTGATATACAAGGGCTCTGTGAAAAAAAAAAAAAATTGCTTTAAAAATTCATTCACTGTTGAAAGACATGTGATTTCTCTGGTCACCTCAGTTTGAACAGCACCTGATTTCATCGTGTTGCATGAAATGCTTATTCTGAGTTAAAAAATCGTTATCAATGATGAATTTCACTGATTGCCCTAGTATTCTCAGAACTAATATTGGGTCTATGCATGATCAATGTTTTCTAAAGTTTGCTTGTTGACATTTGAGCTTTTCAACAATTTTGGTCCCCCTACTTTCAGGAATAATGCAAAAAACATTACCAAGTATGGAGGCAGTATTACCCCTGTAAGTTACTGCCATCATTCAAATCATCTTTCTTTTGGAGGTTTAACAGAATTTGCTCTTCGGTCCATACTAATGTGAGTTGCTTAAGCCTTAACATACAGATGACCCAACAATTCAATTTTCTTTCTTTTCAAAATTGTATTGAATACCGTGATATATCATATTCGACAATTCATAACATTTTTTTATTGAAAACATTTAGTTTCAAGAAATAGACTCTCAGGACAATATGACAGCATGGAAGAATCTCCAGCCAACATCCCTTAAAATTCTGCAATGATCCTCAGGATTATCCTAAAATGTAGACAATAACTGACAGTTGGATTTTAATGTTAATTCTTTCTGACCAAATCTCTTTGAATACAGATACATTTACTTAACTGAAATTAATTATGGATGCCCAGGGATAAGTCAAGAGCACTCACCTCACTCCACAAAGCATACTGCCTCTCACTCATTCTAGAGAATCCTGTTGTGAAGATTTGCCCATTTTTCAAGTAGGCACACTGAGATGGTTTTGATCCTTGGTGGCATTTTCCCTCCTAAGAAAGCCACAAGAAGTATTAATAGTGTAGCAATGGATACTCAAAAATATCAGTCGAGCAACTACAAACCACAAGGACCTAAAAAAAATCTTTACTCCCTGACTTCAAATTCCAAAACGATACTTATTTTTTCTTTTTGGTTTTGTTTTATTTCATTTTCTCAAATTTCTCCAATTGACAGATGTGCCAAATCCTCCAAGCTCATCCTTTATTCAGATACCTAATTCTGAAACTGTTCCACCTATTACACATTAAATATTTTTATTGCTATTCGAGTTCACATCTATTTTTTTTTCATTACTGCTACTATTTTTTTGTATGTGAAAGTCCACCTCAAATCACTCCAAACTGCACTTTATGTGAAAGATCTATCTCCCTCTCCCTTCCCCCCTCAACCCATCCCCTTCAAGTTATCTTACCTATCTAATATTTCCTAAAGTGTAAGAGAATGAACCTTTAAAAACATATAGTCATTCATATATATATTTAAAAACAAAAAAAAAAAGCTGTGATGATGTAATATGATTACAACAAAAATGGGGCAAACTGAAATTTAAAATTCTACAGAAAGCAAAAAAAATAGCACAACATATATAACAAATAAGGTTAGAATTAAATCTCTGTTTAATTATTTTTGCATTTTACATGTCCAAGAACCATCAGTGAGGATTTAAGTACTGACTAAAGTTAAAAATACTTTAATACTATACTTTCAATACCTGCAAAACTTTTCCTGTATGTGTGTCCAATATCCGCAAAGTTTTGTCTTTACATGTGCACACAAAACGGCTGCCATTAAAACTGAAAGACCCTGAATAGATCTGGTCAGGCATGTCAATCTGTAACATCTCCTCACCTGTTCCCACATTCCAAAAGATGATGGTGTTGTCAGAACCTGGGAGGGCAAAAACAGTAGTTTTCTTATAATTACTAATGGAATTTAGGCATGTAATCTTGATTCCATCAATCATCAATATTTACACAGCAAATAATATCATCCATTATTTTAATCAACTGAACTATTTAATTCCAGTTACAATTCCACAAGCAAAGTCAATGCATTCCACTGACAGAAGTCTATGTACATCTAAGAGCAGATTGTCTATGTTAAAAGGAATTTCAAAAGCAGTGCTGTTCACTGTACACAGTACATATCTGATCCAGAATTTATAATGATGTATCCTATAAAGAAGTAAAGGAGAACATAAGAGTAATAATGCTGATGATGACTATGATGCATCTCATGAAGCAATGGTGATGGTGATGATGATGACGTAGATGGATGATGGGACGAAGGAACAAAGATGTGTAAAAGAAAGAATATGTCCTGCAGATATAACTCACTTGAGCTGACCAATACATTCATGGCTGTGGGGTGCCAAACCAAAAGGGTAACTCTCCGCTGATGGCCTTGCAAGTCCACCACTGGTTCTGTCATGTTTTCTTTTAAGCCTTCCTCTGCTATTTGCCAAAGCTTGACAGTACAGTCTTCTGAGGCACTAGCTATGACTTCATCATTGTGTGGACACCATGCTATGTCTAACACTGCTCCTTTGTGGCCAGCCACAACCGGGTGATCAATGTTGACCCTGCCAATCTGTAGTTGGAAATCACCAGATGTAAACAAAAATAATAATAATTAAGGGGGGCATCCTGAAATATGGATTTTGCTAAAAGAAAATGCGATTTTGGGTTTTTGTTTTCTCTTAAAAGCCCTGCCTTTTCAGCGTATAAAAATGGTATCAAAAAGTGGATATGTCC
>JBCEWB010111855.1:0-11782 GCA_039654565.1 Peronia peronii
GCCATCGGCTTCTAATTTGTATGTTAGTGGGTTTACAATAACCGTAACATTTCATCTGAGGCAAAAACAAAAAGAAATGTGACACAACAAAATGATGTTGCCCTACCCCTTTAAGGGATGCTGTTCATTTTGACAGTTTTTTTTTTTAATTATCATACCGTTGCTCGGATTATTATCTTATTGGTTCTGTATCTAAAACAACAACAGACGAATAGATAAATCAATTAATAATATTTAAAGCTCAAGGAAAGACAAACTCAGAGAAGATGTCAGAGAAGAAAATGACGCTGCGTTTATTTCGATATTGATCTCTAGCTTATTATTGACAGCTAATTTGGCAAGTCTTGTGTTGTTGTTGTTGTTGTTGTTGTTGTTGTTTTTCCTTCAATAAATTGAGTTTTACTTATTTAACAATACTATAATTATGATCTTCGTCTCTGTTTCTGCCGATAATATTTGATATGAAGCCATCGAGCTGCCCGCTGTCATATTTATTACTATCATTATTTTCGTTATTATTATTGTTATTAATCAACTTCTTATACTCGAGAACCAATATTTTCCACATTTTTCCAAATCTGTTTGTTTTATTCGCATCTTCATTGTTGGTCACCCAGTAAACATTTATGAAACGATATTTCCTCTTTCACCTGTCGTACAAGGTACGTCAATGCCGTGGTCTTCAATGTGAGATCAAACAGTTGTCACAGGATTTTATTATATACCGGTATCAAAATTTTAATGCAGTGAGTAGATTAAAATAACAAACTATGTTGAGGGCCAGTTTTGAAAATAATTGGCTTAAAACTGCACAGTTCCACTTCTCAATATCAATACTAATTCGACGTCTTCACAAATTTATTCATAATAACTATTTTTTACAAGGAAAATAGTCACGAAGATAACTATTATTTCAATTAAGGGAGGCAGTTATTATTTCTGTGCTGAATCATATTTCACCTCAACTGGCGCTTGACATGTATACGTAAAAACTTGAGACAATTGGATATAATAAAATGATAGACGTTAGATGTGTGACCACAATGAGTATCGATAAAGCCATCGTATAAGCTTTGAAAGCGTCAATATTAAGCTTCTAACAACCATTTTCACCTCAGGCTCGATCACATGAGATACAATGGTTTAATAGTTGGCAAATGTCTACACAATAAATATTACAAGGCTCAAGCCAGTGCCAAGAGAATAACAAAAAGGATGATCTCAGATTAAAACAGAAGCATTTCGTTTTCATTTTCATCATTGTGAAAAAAAGCAAAGTTTTCTGTCACATCTTGTTTTGCTAAGGGTGAAAGTTTTTCAGTGTTGAAGGAAAGTTGTCGCCATCAATACAAGAATCTACGATGAAGTGTTAGAAGATTGTCTCTATAACACAGAATATCTACTCGGGATTTTCTGATATCTTTTGGGCGATTCTTTTGTGTCTGTGACTATCAAGGCAAACAAAGAATTTCCACTAATTAATCGAGAGGCCATCCGCGTTACCTAAGTACAGTCATTTATTTTAGGAAAAAATTCAATTTAATGAAGATATAAAGTTCCATTTCAACAAAAGTCTCTGGTTTCGAGTGTCATTTTTTTACTTGTACAAAATTCATTCCTTCGAAACTTTGAAGTTCTCGATCAGAACTTCCACATTCACAATACGTGATCAGCTGTCATGATATCACTTCATTGAGGCGTGGGGTGATGTTCGTTTGGTTTCTGTCCATTAGTGAATTAGACGAGCCTCCACTGCCGCCACCTCCACTTGCCCCTCCCGGTACTGAGGCCATTATTTGCTGCTGTGCTCTTTTATTGCTGGAGCCGATGGTACTGCTGATTTCGCCCAGCTGACGTCGTCGCCTGAGGTAGTTCACTTTCAAAATGAAACTTTCCGTTGTCAATCGTCCATTTTTCTTGATATGTTGTCTCACAAAGGATGGAACATTTTCCGTCAAGTTGTCGAAGTCCATCATTTGGTACAGGAACCCAGGCCTGTCATCCGGCAGCTCTGAGAGTGGACTGATTGATGAGCGACTGAAAAAAAAAGAAAAATACAAAGGTTTGGTTTTAAAGAGTAATATGATCAGCTGACTGCTGTTTTGTTCATTAATTTCGGAGATGAAGTACGCCTAATACGATATCAATGACATTCTTGCATAAAAATGTACCGGTAAATAAAGATGCATCTCAATATTAAAGAAGAAGGTCAATCAATAGTTGGGGTAAGAATAAAGGAAAAAGACGAAAAAAGGAGATTTAAAAAAATCACACTCGTGCAAACTTGCAGCACCTCTCATGTTCAAATTGCATGTGTGTTACAATGGATTTGTTATTCTTGAGTTGTTTTGTTTTTGGATGTTTTTTTTTAATGCAAAGACTTAGTTTCTCAATATGTAAAGATTATCTTCGGGATGGATAGGAGGAAAGATTAATTTTGAAAACTTAAACAAGGATTTGAATTAAATCGATCTCACGAATTTATGGGAAAAGCAACGGAAAAACAATGAATGATGTATTACGCTAACCGAGTGATGATTCATTATTTAATTAGACAACTGAAAAAAAAAACCATTACTTCCACTCATTTATTCATTTATTTCATATGATTTTATTCCGCCCCAAATTCGATCTTCCAGATAAAATTCAGTACATTAACGAATGTGAAGGGGAAACAACAACAACAACAGCAAAAGTTTATAGTCCATTCGAACGAGAGACCAAATGACATGGCATGGTCATCGGGGCGTCTTCTGCCGATGTGCACTAAATTCTTCTCACCATCTCGGTCGTGGGCGAGGGCCTGGGTCTCCGCAAATGTTCCCTTTGTTAATAATACCTGCATGTTGTCGGCCCATCTTGTCCTGTGCATGTTATGTTACTGCCAGACGACAGAGTGGATATTAAATGCATTCTAGTTTTAGGACTATAACTACAATAATATGTCAATGAAAGATAACAACAGTAGTAAAGATAGTTCAGTGAGCTCATTGATAATCACATGCTCGAACTCCTAACCACCTCATTTGTTGATGAGAATAGCAGGACTTAAGCTGCGGTTAATGATATCCTTCTCGATACGCGGTGAAGGATACTGAGATACTAATACAGCTACGAATCTTTTCGTTTGTGCAGATGATTGAAACAGTCTGTATTCTGCATTGTTGTCGTATTGCGAATTACTTCGATTGGCTGTTCTTTCCTATTCCAGCAGTGCCTTTCATACTTGAAATTACCGATGTATGGCCTATTGTAGTTTCCATAGATGAAGGACAGTGTAGGCTTATTGCCTTGGTCTGATTTTCTCGCTTTGTTTTTTAGTTCTGCATGGTCTCCTTTGTTTATCAATATTTGTTACCCTCAGAGACATCAATGGAAGAAATCAGGTAACAGGACATCAGAAATGACGTACAGCGTAGATTCTCCAACATACAGTTAATGCAATAGTTATTCTGCATGAGAAGGAGTGAACTGTGCCATACCATCTCTACAAGTCATCCCAAATATGAACATTGGACAGATTAGAATTATTATAGATGTTTTAAAACATATAATTATATTAGTATTGGTACTACTTTCTTCAGTGAAGTGCAGGAGAAATCTTAAGTTCGTTTTATATTCAGTGATTTTCGCTAACTGAGCTTTGTGAATTCTTCATGATATTTTATTAGATGGCTATGTTCTGATTAAAACAAAGAAACTGTTTTCATTCATTGATACAGCATGTTTTATCATAATAATAATACACTTGGCAACATCCGCGGCCCTGACAAGCTACGCTTGCTGAAATGGTTTAGCGGTAACCTTTCAGACAGGTAGTTCATATTACATTATATTATATGTGCGTGATATTGATGCTCGTGCTTCCTTGGGATAAATCGAAATAGCTTTTCTTGTTAAATCTTCATTTGATCTGTAGAGCGTGCTAAGTAATAAACATAAACCAATTAAAACAAAGGAAGAAATTTCAAGTTTACCTCAAAAGACACCGTATCCTAGAGTAATCGTCTTCCTCTATGAGGGGATAGTCGCTGGAAGGACTTGTGTATTCTTCTGGGTACATCGTCGCTCGGCTAAGCACAGAGCTGGCTCGTCGATCCATCAGATATCGTCTCTCACCAGCATTCTCGCCATTCAGCTCCGATTGACCTGTGTAGACCAAGTGCACGACCCCCTCACGATCGCTCAGAAGAGAGGCGTTGCTGGCGATACTGCCAGGTCTGCGCCGTCTGTCTGATCTGGCTCTACGAAGCTGAGCGCTCAAGAGGCGAGCTCTACTGCCGATCACCAAACTCAAATCTTCCTTAGGAGTGCATTCTTCGTGGAATTTGCTCTGTCGACTGCTACTACGACTGGGTATAAAGTCACAAGTGGTCTGACGAGGCTTGCGTTGTTCTCCGTCATTGACTTGAGGACTGAAAGAGGCAGGCCGGTTTCTAACAGTTTTATATCCGCTTTCGTTGGGTATAGGTGATGAATAGTCATTGGTCGTGACTGCTTTGGTGGCAGGAGAACGAGACTGCTTTTTCAGGATAGGCGACAATCTCTGAAAGTCTTGTCGATCACCATGTTCAGCCATCTTACCATCAGCTGTGATATCCCACTGAAGTGTTTTACTGCCACCTCGACCCTGTCCCTTGTTTATGGACAATAATTTCTCTCCTTCTTCGGAGCTAGGAGTGACCTCCTGTCCACAAGGCTCAACCTCGAGTTGTGTGCTTTTCCAGTCGCTGGTACTTGGCGAAGATCTGACTTCCCGAGAAGCACCTTCCCCGCTCCACCGCTGGGAGTCTATCACAGGATCTGACATACTATCGGCTGTCGCTGATCGATTGGTCCTGATTGTAAATCATTGAACGAGCACTCCTGTGAATAAATGCAATAAACACGACAAGAGTCAATACAGATGACGAGGATTATGACCGCGTTTAAATCTCTTATCTAAATACTGGCATTAAATCATGGCATGCGGGGCGGCCGTACGGTATACTCCATAAATCCTCCTAAGTACATATAAAAGACTAAGGCATAGTAGGTACCGTGGGCACTTCCAGTCCATTGACAAGTTTCAGTTACACCCTGGGGTGATTTGATTAAATGCGCCCTTGTTTACTTGAATATTTCCCATAGCAAAATATCAGGAATGAACCATGATATCGATCATATCCATGGAAGAAAAAACAAGAACCTTATTATGACAGATAGATGGCATCTGGCACGGAACGACGAGAGAAAGATTGCGTTTTAAAAAACAAAATTCAAAAATTTACTTTAATTATTTTACATGTATGTGTTGAGGTTTAAACATTCCAATCGCCTATTGTGATAGATTGCAGAATAAACATTTCTTGCTCTGACAAGAAAAACTTACTAGCGGTTTGACCATAAGTAAACAAAGTCTAGCAGTCTAATGCAAATTTATGGAAATTTATTTCGTCTCCAGTCAGATTCAAGGTTGTTGGAACTACGGTCAGATGGTCATCACTATCAATAAATGATTAAAGCTGAAGACTTAGTCTACATAGTCTCAGGTGACTTATGCTTTATACGATGAAAAAAAAAAAAAGCTCACTGAGTCTCAAAGACGTTGAGTTTTTTTGGTATTTTCCATGACCATACTGCTACAGACATTGCCGTTCACTTGCAGATATTGCAACAGATCATGCCCACCAAACATCGATCGTATCAGTCAAAAAAAAAAGGACAGCTAATATAAGCAAGTGCCAGCACGATACCAATGTAGAATACTAAATGACTTTAGTGTACTCATATACGATTTTTGACATCCAACACTGCCTGGATTATACTTTCCTTCTCCAATGAAAACATTCTCGGACAATATAGGATGAAATAACGTTTGACTTCCAGCTATAGCTTGGGAAAATTAAAAAGCTATTAACAGTCGCTGTTGTTTACCACACCATCTACGCTGCTTCCTTTATCTTGCTGGAAGAAATGTTGACCGCTATTAGTATCGATTCTGGCGGCAAAAAAAAAATAAAAAAATGTGCCATCTGTTGGCGGTTTAATCCCCTCGCCTGAAGATACCAACCGGGGTCTGAGAACACTGCACAAAGAAAATTTATCACTGGACATATAGATGCTAATAGCTGAAACAAGACTGGAAGCGTTACATTTCGAGGATTGTAACAGTTTGTATATTATATGCATTCATTATTATTATTGCTTTCCCTGGAACCTTGTTCGGTAGACCTTCAAGCAATGAAAATATATGTACATGTACTAAAGTGATGCAAAGTATAATGACATTGTCTGTCTCTCCTCTGTCTCACTCTCTGTCTCTTGTTTTTCTCCCCCCCCCTCTCTCTCTCTCTCTCCTCTCCTCTCCTGTTTGCATATGAGCACTGACCATCCTCAGAGACCCACGGTGCAAATCCACAGTGTGGAACAACTCAGTCTTTTAAATCAAGTTCACAACCTGCCTGGTGGTTCCACTATCAACAAAACAAATAAATCTGGTGCAAATTCCTTGTGTAAAGTCAACACGAGCACGAGAAGAGAGCAGGGAGTGGCAGGTGGAGGGCAACGCCCCATAGTCTCAGCCCTAGGGTCTTCACCGTACAGTGCCTCGTCCTAAGACCGACAGTCACTGCCCGCTAGGTAAATACCTGCGATAAAGCAATGGGTTTCAGACTCAACGACTGGAAGGATCTGCAGCATGAACCAATGGACAGAAACTCGTTACAATGATGAAATCGTGCAAGTACCAATATTAGCGTTTTGGAATTGATGCCTTCCTTGTTTATTTTTAATTTTGCATGTATGTGCATGCGTGCGTGCGTGCGCGCGTGCGTGTGTGTGTGCGTGTGTGGTTGCAATTGCGTTTACTTTTTAAAATTTGTTAATTGTTGTTGTTGTGTTTGTTTGTTTGTTTGTTTGCTTGTTTTTAATGACCAAAATAATCGTCAAACTGAGGAACCCACATCAAACTATTACTATGGTTAATAGCTGTATCAGGCGATCTAACATATTCTTTAGTTTTATATTATTTCATTTTTTGCTCAACTTATACCTTTTTTTTACACGGGCACAGATTTGTTATCTGGTTTGACAAGATAAGTATCTTGGGTGTTGCAAAATTAGAAGATTTATAAATCGGCAGCAATGAAAACCCTCTTTTTTTAAGTAATCAATGTGTCTCAAGTAAAAGAAATTTTCTATAGGCCTATTATAAATCTGCAACAAAACCCATAAAAGGCGTAAAGACTCAAAACTGCTAAAAAATGTATCCATATGAATTTGGCATACAGCAATGTTGCATAAAGATCTAGAACTGTGTTTCTATTTATATAAAGCCGAAAAATGCCTATTATGTTTGATGTTATTCTAAAAGGGCGATAATAATTGAAATTAAAGTGTATGGCAAGCGTGCGCACCTCGATGTTGGTATTCTGGATGATTAAACTGAATGTTACTCAGCGAAGGCGTTTTTAATGTTTTAAACACGTCATTCTATCGAAAGTTCAATTCGTATCAAACACTCTCGCGAATTTACTATTCAGTTTAAGTCGCAGGGCTGTGTCGGTTTGACCTATATTTAAATCATCTTCCACGTGGGCCGTGGATTCCCTTCTAGTAAGAAAGAAAACAAAACTCTTACATATCGAATGTAACATTAATTCAAATTCTTTCATAAAACAACTTAACGGGCATAAAATTGAAGATAAAATGCAATGGAGTGTGACAAATAAATAAATAAATAAACAAATAAGTAAATAATAAATAAATAAATTTTAGGGTTTTTTTTTTCTTTCGTCCGGCGCCGTGAGATGAATAGCAAAGACATGGTGAAACATTAATAAAGTGACGCTGACGGGTTCAGTAGCCCGATGCTTTATGCAACGTTTTTTTTTTTTTCTAATCATAAGAAAGTAGGATTATCTCGGCTGAAAGTACCTGAAGAATCTGGTTAGGTATAAATTCGGATTTTGGAAATTTTGCCCCTATAGCAGCCTTACCACCAACTCTTCATTCGATTTGTAACTGCCAATGGTTCTTTAAAATGCGACTAATCTGCAGTGCACATGGGGCCCCCGAAATATAATCGCTCCTATTCGAGAGGGCTGGACGCCGTGCTTCCCAATCCAAGAAGCCAGGGGACCACTGAGTTGCTAAAAAAAGAAACCAGGTTCTGATCTTTCCTACCTCCCGGTAGAATGCGAACTCGCGACACTTGCACACTGTTATTGAGAGGCAGACATGTAAACCCTCGGCCAGAGTTATGGCTTTAAGCTGGATTTAACGTAGTAGGTCTGGTGTAAATGTTGATGTATTAGATCTCAGTGCAGTGCGATAGCCTGAGATAAGAGCTGTCAAAACCAGAGACCCACGCATATATCTTTCAATAGTATGTCTCACCTCTGCCTGAAAGCAATACGCTGCAAACATGGCAATCACGTCATAATCACGTTTGAACACAAGCGTTAAGAAAACAGTGCACTTCGATAAATCAATACAAATTATCTTCTGTCCCAGCCACTCTGGCGGCAGAGGAGGATTCGGGTTTTTAAGCGTAGATTGTTGAGTGCACACGTGGAAACAAAAATCTCCATAATCATTCACCATCCTTGTACTTTCAACGTTTAAGCTTCAAACTGTGCATAGGCACCATCCATTAAAATTATTATAAGTTAGGAAAATGGTCTCTTTTCAGACTTAAGTTACCTGACTCATTAACCGTCTTGGTTAATTTTCCTCTGTGTGATACACAGTTCAGGGATTTGTGTATTTGTCTATTTTTGTTCACACAATACTCATGAAAGTGTCCCTCTATCAGTAAGGTTTGCCTATGACAGTATTCGTTAAAGAAACAGAAGTGCTAATCTGGACATACACTAATTTCTTGTACAGGAATAAGTGTGTTGTTTTTATTGTTAATTTGTCTGTGACAAACTGAAGCTGTAGGTAAATTAAATTCTTGTTTGATCAAACCGCACAAATTTGCAGTACAAAAGATATAATAAACATACATGCACACAAAAAAACAAAAAAAACAAAAACGATAAAAACCAAAAACAAAACCCCAGTATATACCGCATTTAATGATGGATTTGTCCACATTTACAATAGTTTAATAAGTGTTGTCTCCCCTAAATGTTCGATGCTAAAAACGAACACCCAAAAACAAAGTACATTAGGTCACATGAGTAACATTCATGGTTGAGTGTGTAACAATTAAATTAAAGTGATTGTCAGTGTTTAACTCCTCCGTGTCTCCCTAGCTTACCTTACGTCAATCAGACAAGATAAATTTTGTTCCTAATGAAAAAAGTCTATGTATAAAAAAAATCTGCGTTCATGTCACAGATAAGAAGACCGAGCTTACAAAGAAGCCATAAGATTTTCCTCTAAGAAAATTGTACACTGACTGCACGAATGGAATTTTTTTTAAAATTTGATAATTTTTAAAGAAAAAAAATTACAAGAAAAAGACAACAGTAGCAAATTTATTGTAAGAACGGAAATGAATAAACTGTCTTATATTATTATGACGAACTGAATGATTTTGAAGAACATCTTTAAGTAAACATAATAATATCACCATAGATTTAATTTAAACTTTGAATATTTCTTGAATTTTCTGTTTGGGTATCGCTGCAAGCAGCTGTAAGTACATGTACATGTATATAGTTTACTATTATAAATAAATAATTAGCTTATATTCATTTGTAATAAACGTTAATGACGAGTGATTAGACCTGTTTGGTAGAGATAGACAAGAGATCCTGATTTAAAGATCTCTGAACGAAACCTACTGAGTTGGCAAACAAAATGGTTAGAAAAAAAAAAAAGGATTTACCCTGCGTCTTCAATGAAAATATAAAACCACTAGCAAACATACATGTTTGAACATTACTAGATGGTCTACAGGGAACTGTCGACAAATGTGTTTAAGTAATGTATCTGTATACAGTATTATCATACAATTACTTCGATATTGATTTGACTATTGGCCAGTGCTGGGCATACTATAGCATAACAGATTGTTACATGTAGTGTGGTCATCTTTGACAAACTTCACTATCTAACGTAACAACAAATATCTACAACCATTTAAACAGTACGCTGAATTTCGTCCCTTAAATTCTGAATCAAATGCACCGAATAACTGAGTAAGCAATAGAGTATCAGTTCTGTTAGTAGTCTATAGTATAGTGCTAAGACACTATTTAGGTAGGCCTTCACAATCAGTTTTAGTAGGCCTATCTACTTTCATTTAGCTCACGCCCTCATATAGACCTAAGGACCTACCTTCAGAGCCTTCGTCATACTCAATGACGGAGAATTCATTTCATGCGGTCTTATAATATTCCAAACTTTGGCACCGTAGCTTTATTACTTTTATAATGTTGAAGTTTTTAGATTCACCGTCGTTGATTCCGCCCGGTACCGCAATGAATACGGTGGTCTTCAAACGTGAGTGATGAGTAGCCCTCAAATATAAGCAGAGTTGGATTGGGCTGGATAAGTTAGTTTGTCTGTTAGTTGTGTGGTTGGTTGGTTAGTGGCTGGTTAGTTGGTTACTTGGTTGGTTAGATGGTTGCTTGGTTGGTTGATAGGTTGGTCCGTTGCTCGGTCGGTTGGTTGGTTGGTTAGTTGATTGGTTGGTTGGTTGGTTGGACTGGTCAGTTGTTCGATTGTGGGGGTTAAGTTGGGTTGGATTGGTTAGCAGGTTGGGTTGGTTGGCTGGCTAATTGTTTGATTGGTTGTTGCTTGATTGATTTTTTCTTCGTTGCTTGAGTAGTTGGATGGTTGGTTGTGTAACTGGATTGGTTGATTGGTTGGTTGATTTGTTGATTGGTAGGTAGGTAGGTAGATAGATAGATAGGTAGGTAGGTAGGTAGGCAGATAGATAGGTAGGTAGGTAGGTATGTAGGTAGGTAGATAGGTAGGTAGGTAGGTAGGTAGATAGGTAGGTAGGTAGGTAGGTAGGTAGGTAGGTAGGTAGGTAGGTAGGTAGGTAGGTAGGTAGGTAGGTAGGTAGAATGAGTGTAAATATTTTAGATAATAAAAACTTCGAAATTACTAGGGTACAAAACACTGGTTTGAAAACCACTACAGCCCTGCCAAATAGCACACGCTGTCCAGGCTTTGAAAATAATAAATGCTCAGGTACGATAACGGGGGGACCCCGCAGGCTGACGTTATTTGGCTTACACATTAACATAGTGCAGTGGGTAGTTGGGGGACAATAGTGTCCAGTGGAACTGAATAGAGCGGGCCACCACCAATCCAGGTAGAAGGGGTCCAATTTTCTCAAGATTCTAAAGAAAGCCAGAGCTTATTGTCCCAAACTGCCTGTATCATTACGATAGAATGGTGCTGTGCGCCGTTCCTGAGTTCATAGCATTAGGTTTCAATTATAGATCATCTCGAAGACTGTCGCCATCCAATAACGGTGTTATGAATCGAATATGACACGCAATGGATGACACATGAACAATGAACTGGGGTTCACGTTAGGAGACAGACAACACATTACATCTCCGATCATAAGCATAGAATCAATTATAGATAATCGGCGTTCATGTCATATAATAGAGAGTCGTTCATAGATATAAAGGCAAACAGGATAGATTGACTGACAGACAGACCCATAGACGGACGGACGGACGGACGAACGGACAGGCAGACAGAGAGACAGACAGCCAGCCAGCCAGACAGACAGGCAGCCAGCCAGACACACAGACAGACAGACAGACAGATAGATAGATAGACAGATAGATAGATAGATAGATAGATAGATAGATAGATAGATAGA
>JBCEWB010111865.1:0-11782 GCA_039654565.1 Peronia peronii
CCGCATTCACCGCCTGATCGCCACTTATTACATCACGAAAAACACCCTTCAACATCCAGAAAGGAAGTTCGTGACACACTGCTTTCAGTTGGTGTAAACTAAATTGTTTTGAAATGGTTTGATTGTTGAGAGATTATTGAAGACATCAGTCTATGATAACATAATAATTCATCTTTTCCCCATTTTCCAAATTCACTGAGCTGATGGCTCAGCTGGTGGACAGAACTTTATATCTCATTAAACTAGAGGAGAATATGAACAGGTTTCAGGTCAAAAAAAAAAAAAGCTAGGATAGTATATTGGAGAAAAAGAAATCTGGCTTTCTTTCCCAAGGATATACATACAGAAATTTATTATCTCATAAACCTTAGCCAGCTATCTTAAAAGTCAACACACACAAAATTCGAGATAACCACCAGGAAGGAGGTTGAAAGACAAAATATAACCAAGATACACATGAAAATTGATAAATAAATTTTACAAGGATAAAATTACTCGCACAAAGAATATTAATAGAATAGTTTTTAAGATTTGGAATAAACTATTCTAAATTATTTTATAACCACAATTTGAAGCAGTGTGATACTAAGAAATTACGAAAAGGACAATAAATAATAATAAAAATATCCATAAGAAAATAAGGGCCAACTTACCCTTCTGCTACTCCTCAGTGAACAACACAGTATCTATACAATCCAGGAATTTTTCAAACACAAACAATAGAATAAAAGACACAATATATCCTTGTGCTCCTCCTCTCAGAATTCACTATCTTTTCTTGCATAAGAGAATCATTAATCATTCCATCCTTCAGAATAGATTAATCTTTTCTTATACAAATTAACCATCAAATGTTACTCTTTTGAGAATTCACTGGTTATCAGCTGCACAGAAGAAGTATCCCCTTCTTTTATCATTTTCAATGAAGTACTAGTCCAGAATCATTGCTGTCCTCTCTGAATAGTTGACAGGAAATCTTTTTTCATTGTCACCTGGATGAGAAAAAAAAAAATTCAATAAAATAATTCTAAATGCTTTACCAATATGGATATAGCCTGCATGTGTATACATGAAAATCAATGAAACCTATGAAATAGTAAAGAAGCAGTTGTTCAAAAAACTACAGTAAAGCTCACAATTTGCAATTTGTCAGAAAAACTGCAACAACACACAACTTTGCCACTTGTCAGAGAAGCTGCTTTAATGTTCTTGTTTTACAGCTTGTTGAAAAAGCTGCATTAAAGCAGTTATTTTGTAACTTGTCGGAAAAGCCGCATTAATGTTCATAATTCGCAACTTGTTGAAAAAGTAGCAACTTATGGAACAACTCGTCGAAAATGCTACATCACATTTTGCAATTTTTCAGAAAAACTTCATTAACGCTCTTAAAACAGAACTTGTCAGAAAAGCTGCCTGAGTGCTTATATTTTGTTATTTATTGGAAAAGCTGATTACAGAACCCATTTTCCAATTCCTCGTAAACCGCAATAAAGCTCTCATTATTGCAACTTATTAAAAACTGTGAATTGAACTATTCAATTTTTAAAACTTGTTGAATAATAGATCTAGATCTACACTGATCTAGATAGGACATGCTAGAATTGGTGGGTCAAGCTAGGATAGAACTCAGTTTAGATCTGCAAAGAAACAATTTGATTAGATAAAACATTATTTAAAACTCACTTTCAGGGTCAGAATGGTTTCTGCATCGGGACAAATTTGATACAAGTAGACAAAACATGTAGATCTATCACATCCTCACTCGATCGCTGGAGCACTTCACTGGAGCAATCCTGTCAGTCGAGTCACGAGTTGGCTTCAACTTCGATGTTGCTCTCCAAAAGTTGAACAACACACATGCTAAAAAGCATCATCATCGGAACAGTGATCAGCAGTAGCATGGTGAAAATTCTTCAGTTCAAAAGCACTACAGTGCATGGAACAAAAACAATAGGAAGAAGCTTCCCATGATCGACAGTTGTATTTCGCTTGCCATTAGCGTCACCTGACATGGCGTGCCCAACCAGTGTGGTTGATTCTTCAAGGCTGTTAGGGAAATCAAAAATTGTTTATAATATTAAATGCTCCCTCACTCATTTATTTGAATACAATTTGTGAAAAAAGACCATTGTTGAAGTGGGGGAAGAAAAACACTTTCCAGTAGTACCACATTCACAGGGGTTGAACCATTCGCTTACCTAGAGAGACCACGGGAAAACATGGTAAAAACTGCCCTTTTCACACAGGTTTTGCCCTACTAGATCGAAGATGCCTCACAAAATTCACTTCAAAATGCACTTTAGAAGTCTTTTTGAGTGAACCCACTTGGTAGGAATAAAGTTAAGTGGTTCACTGACAATTTGAAACCAAATCTGAAAATCGACAAAAATTGACCTCGCCGACGTTTTTCACGATTATCTCGAATCGGGCTCAGCAAATTATGTATGGGTTCGACCGGTGGCGTCACATATAGGAATGGAGGGTCAGTGCATCAGGTGGGTGTTTGTGTCATCTGTGTTCTCATCATGTTAGACTGCACCAGTCTAAACCAAAACTGATTAATTTTAATAGCTCTATGTCCAGACGAAATCAGCCAGCTTCAGTGCAAATTGGGGATTCTAACAAGATGCAATACAAGCTGACGTGAAACACACACCCTCCCCCTCAAACCCTATGGCTATTGATAGATTTTCTCCATCAGCACCTTTTTGTGCCATACAGCATATTTACCATGCATGTAACACCAATTCTCATTAGCAATAGTCCTATGATTGTACATCTAAATTGTCTTTTATCTCTTCTTTTAAATGAAGGTGAATACCCCTTTATGTTTTTCAATTTCTTTGAAAGAAGAAGCTAAATGATGAAAATCTTGAACACACCTCTGAGACTCGCCTACATAGTTTGCTTCTCCCTCCACAAAGTTCCACATGCTCATGGGTTCTTGATCAAATTTAAGATCTTCCATAGCACCGGTGAATGACTGAGTGATCACCTCAGGAAGGATCTAGATTGGGAAATAAATAACTGATTTAGCCTTCAAGCATTTTCTACAGATTTTAACAATACAATTGCTGAGCCTCTGGCTAGTTAAACTTAAGAGGTCTACGCAAGTCTTTGAAATTTAAGAGGTCTACACAAATCTTTGAAACTGAACTTCCTTATAGCTCTTCCTAACAACAATAGTCCTAGTAGCTATTCCATAATCTAGCATGTAATGACTCATGTTTTTGGAAAAGAGGAAGTGGTAGGATATCTTTGTCAGAGACTTGGCCTGTATAGTGGTAATTAAAAATTCAATACCACCTATTTCTTCTCAAAATTTAATGGATAATAAGAATTTTATCTTTCCCTTGCAAACTTCCTTCTGTTACAATTGGAACTATTATTTCCTTTGATGGAAATACAAAGTATAAATGAAATCCCCATTCTTTGACAGGACAATTCTCACCTCGATATTTCTTGGAACCCCGCCAACCAAGAACACTGTGGTGATAGGGTTCAATTCCAGCACAACAAATGTACCTTCAGATGTGCCTTCTGCTTCATCATCTATGGCATTCTCAGACTTGATTATCAATTTACCTGTCTTTCCAATTCTGAAAACAATAACAATGCAAAAGATTCAAGAAATATTATCTGTCGCACTCTCAGACTGATGACTAATTTACTAGTCTTTCCAATTCTGATACAACAGCAATGTAGAAGACACATCCATTATTTAAAAATTCAATTATTAGTGTTCATTAAACCCCTGACTGACCTTCTCATACTATACTGTTCTGGCTGGGCAATTTTCATTTTCTTCCTTAATGTATATCTATTAGGTAAATCAAATAAAGGC
Source organism: Peronia peronii (assembly GCA_039654565.1). Classification (NCBI taxonomy): domain Eukaryota; kingdom Metazoa; phylum Mollusca; class Gastropoda; order Systellommatophora; family Onchidiidae; genus Peronia; species Peronia peronii. The sequence goes on from JBCEWB010111865.1 coordinate 3,845, forward strand.
ATACAAAAATGCTCCAGATGGTTTTAATGATCACGCACTGCAGCAAATCTCCTTTGAGGCATTAATGAGGAATTTCTTTCCAATCCATCAGTCTGTCTGAAATGAACTCTTGGTTGCCCTGATAAAAATGTCATTCTGGATATGATAGAAATGTTCAAACTGAAATGAAGTGGTCCACTGCTTTATGCTATGTGAAGACAAACAGCAAACTTTTACCTCTCGGCAATAACCTGATGCCACCTTCCATCATTAACGATTCGGCTGCTGTTAACTATGCCTGGACCTGAGCCCAGGTTGAAAATGAAGCTAACTCGCCCAGACCACATTTCTAGGGCAAGGAAATCACTACCGTACTCGGCTTGACGAGATACCCGTCGATTTGCTTTTTCATCCTCTGGTACTGATCTCTTCACTCTTGCATCATTCTGTTGAAAATTCAAAATGAACATCTCAACAACCCACAGACACACAATTCTCATGAATTTCTCTAAGCATTAACAAGATTCATTTATCATAAAAGATACCTAATTGAGAGTTTCATTGCTGAAGTTATTGCTGGCTTGTCTTTGCTAAAGAAGCTCATGTTGTAGCAACATATATGTCACAAAAGCCTGGAATATCCTCCATCTTGTAAAATAATACACAAATATAATTTTTGTTTCTTACAAATGATCTCTGTATTTTTCTCATCAACAAAAACACACAAAGACTTGATTTCAATAAATCCATCCAAATCATGCTAGTCATCAATTGTAATATCTTATGTGTCAATAGAAAAGGGAGATTCGCTGAATTTTTATTAATTCGTGTAAATCTACATATGAAGGGTTGCGTGACAAAATGCGTAATATCCAAAAAATGCTGAGACAACTGAGGTTTTTCAAAAGCCGCATTACACTTATGTGTTGGACATTCTATGGAGGCTACATCTCAAACAGACATCAAGGATATTTTAGAAATGAAATACAAGAAAATAAAAGTGAATTATTCCAGGACTTAGAGCACTGTTTTTCATACATTATTTTACAGAATGCGTTATATCCACAGCAGACATACTTCATAAAATGCATTATCTCCTTCAAATAAGTTTTTACAAATAGAACAAGTGATTAAGTGATTCTGAATGACAATAAAAGGTATTATAAGAAAAAATTTGTAAATTATAGTCTTTTTTTTTTTTTTAAACATTATTATTCACTAGGTGAGAGCTAAAGAGGCATTTTGCACATATCAATCCTCAATGATCCACAACAATCTTTGTAGTGCATTACACATTGAGGAATAAAGTTTAAAATCAAAAACGAACATAGCCTCAAGCCTAAAAATGAACTGGAAAAAAAAAAAAGAGTAAACATAGTACATAAAATACGATATTCTAATACTTTTCAATTTTAAATTAATTAAGAAATCCAATACTGATGATAAATTTAATGAACAATCTGCTAGATTAACCCCATCAGGGATATAAGTTTCTTAATTATAATCGCAACTGATTATTACACTTAATACAAAGACTCCACAGTTTAATGTAGATCTAGATGGAGAATTCAGCATCTGATGGCTTACATTTTTCATTTTTTGTAAGGCATGAATCAGCAGAGATCGAATGAAATGCCTAGCTTCACAGTTGCATAAAAATAAAACCTTTCTAGACTCAAGGCCAGCCTAGCAGCAGTGAGGCATTCCACCCCATATCTTTCTCATTCGAATGTTCACATGTGATCTGTAGGACTTTTCCTCCAAAAGTAAGAATGTTGTATTCTCGTTGACTTTTAATGAAAAAAAAAAACGTGTTCTTTCTTATTGGTCCTTTTTCTCCTATTATCTTTACTAACTGGACATCATCAAAGGAATGGTCAAATGTATTCACCTTGAATGAGGACTAAACTTAACAATTAGAAGTGATGACATTCAGAAGTGAATTTCTCATCTTTGTGAACAGCCTATGTACGAGTCAGGGGTGTGTCCGGAAGCTAGCTATTTCCTGATCACTGATTGGCTGCCGTAGGCCTTCCCGGCATATAACATATTCTGTCATAAAAACTGCTGGGCTGATAATGCATTTTGTCATGAAGACTAAATTTTGACCATCGTTTTGCTTAAATGTAATTGTATTTGCATATCCATGACTCTCTGCTCTATCATTTGGGGTTACTAATTCAATTTGTACTGATTTGGTCCTTAACGCATTTTGTCATGCAGCCCTTCAAATGTGATTCAAGGAATGAAGATCTACATGGCTGGGTGAGTAGCTGTGTCCACTTACAGTTACAGGACCAACATAAAGGAGCAATGCATCTGGCTGAGTTGTCTTGAAGTAAACTGAAGCTCTAGTGTAAGATCCAGCATCCTCCAGATTAGGTGGATTCCTGAGTGTAACTGCGGTATTTCCAAGGAACCGCAGGCCCACTTTAATCTGTGAGTTAGCAAAAAGGACATCTACAATATTACACACAAAAAAAAACAAACAAATAAACAAATTCTATACTACAAATGCTTCACTGTTTACTGCTGCAAAACAGAAATATGAAAAAACAAATGAGAAGGACAATTTGGATGATGAGGAACTGGACATACTGCCATACTAATATACTACACACTTGTTGATAGGAATGATAAAGGTGAAAACGAAGGAAAAATATCTGCAGTTGTGATGGCACACTGCAACTAGATATTCAGAACAGCTTGAAGCACTTCATTCAATCAGTTCAGCCTTGCAAGAAGCTATTTGGACTTTTCAGAAGCTGAATACAGTCAGTACTTCTATAACACTATCACTTACCCTGTTAGCTTCATCTCTGGCACGAGCTATCTTGTCTTTCAGTGTCTCCACACTGACTCTAACTGCACGACCTGTTGCAGTCAAGTTCTCTGCAGTGACTGTCAGATCCTTCAAGAGGCTCTCCACTTCAGGGATGCTGCTTTCAGCCGAGTCAACTGTGAAAAAAAACATAAAACTGGAAGTTTTCCTTGTCATAGCAGTCTTTCCAAACAGAGAGATAACCTTCATCCATGTAATATACAAATTTCTTGCGACATTTTCTGAGTAAAATATTTTTTTTCCCAAAAATGGCCATTTTTTTTATATTCTTCTGTTATAAATAATCTCATTGTAGAACAGAATTACCATTGGCCTGTGCCTTTTTCATATCGTCTGCACTTTCAGGGGTATTGGTCAGGATGTAGTTCAACTGTTCTTGTTGTTCAGGCAGGTTACTGATTAAAGGATCACTCAGTGCTTCTGCCTGATCTACAGCAGCCTCAGCATTTTGGGTTTTCTTTTTCACTTCATTTGCAGCATCTGCAATACTCATCTCTGTAATATAATTAAGTAAGAAAAATTAATCAGATCATCTTGCAGATCATCAACTAGCATGAAAAGAGCCTGCATAAAATCTAGTAATTTGCATCTGGCTCTTCATTTCTCAAAATAACGGAACACACTTGAACTTTTGAAGTCATGAGTGAAAATAGAGTACATGGATGAGCATGTGAAGATAAAAATGGTACATTATCACTACAATAATGGCAGACTAAAGGACAGGAAATCATTTTGATACTTTAAAATTGTGATGCAAGCATAAATGTTTGCATCGGTTTTTTCAGTTATGTATCTCAATCTCACCCAATATTGGCCATTGCTAAAAAAAAAAAAAACATTCCTTCACATGCATGTCTTCAAATGTAGACCATCATCCTTTGTTAAACTGTAGGTATTTTATCACCAAATCTCATGATTACACCTTTTGTATGTCTGCAAGTAATAAGTTATAAGCAGGTAAAGTTTAAATTGGGTCTACTAAACAAGTCACTTTTATGAGTGGGCTTAAGAAATCATTTTGCACGTCATTACAATTGTGTCTTTTTTCATCTGAAATTTGCATTGTTCTAGCAAAAACATTGGCTGGTCGAAGGTCTGCAGTCATCCAGTCATTAGAGAAATTGAAAAAAATGACTTCTTAAAAATTGATTTTCTAAACAAGCCAGCTCTTATTTGAAGAAAACAAGGACTGACCTTTTAGGTTGTCCATATCCCTCTCAAGCTCTTTTATAGCTTCATGGATATCTGAGGTCTCATCCCTGAGGCTGTCTACGCGAGATTCTGCTTGCTCCAAGTTATCTCTCAGGTCTTTATGATGACAGAGAAAAAAATATGTACAGATAGTTTTAGAGTATAAAAAGGTAAAGCCATATTGGCAGGGAATAATATTATCATATGAAATGTAGCACTATGCCAATGAATGCCACAAAATAACATGACATATAAACATTATACAGTGAAATTTTTATTTCACAGGAACAATCTCCACTGCAGAAAAAGTACAACATCCACTGCACATTTTGTCAGGATGCTTTGGCTCCATAACAATGATGAAGCTTTTCCTTGTGGATCCTATCAGCATATAATTTCAGTGCGCTCAAATGTAATCAAAATCGTCAAAAACAATGATTCAAGTGTGTGGAGCTCTTGGTAAACCAATCATGCAATGAAAATTGTCCAAATTATTCAGTGCTGACATCTGCCATGCATTTTCAGATTTTAATGACCTAAACAGAGGTTTAGATTACATGTATATAAGTTTTTGAAAAGCTGACATCTGCCCAAGGCTTTCTTTTATTCACCAACTAGTTGCCCTAACACAAGTTTCTACAGAGCACTGCACAAATATCCTCCATAAAATAATGATCATATCTGGCTGTTGTTGATGAGACATATCTTACCATACTGAGTTTGGTCATACAGCCGTGTTGCCTCTTGCCGAAGATTTTCACTGTCATCACGGACCATAGTCGCATTGTTTTCTATTCCAATTGACTGGCACGAACAAAATAAAACAAAAAAACAAACAAACAAAAATTTCAGAAAAGAAACAGTAGATTAACCATTTTGTATGGTTCATAAATTTCCACCTAATCTTTGTATAACATCAATACCAAATACTATGACGCAATATGATGGTGATAATAAAGCCAGAGAATAGATGATGAAATTAATTGATGGCCTCAATTCTCCTGCTGTCCACAATCACAGGAGATGAATGCTGAAACCTTAAAACATAAATTTCTCTAATATTCTACGATATAATTTTACTTTAAAATTAAGCACAACTGAGCAGGGTTATCCTTTAAATTTGTGGTATGGACAGACTTTCCTTTTCAGCAAATTTCAAAACTATGATAATTTACACCTCTGCTCATGTTTTTTCCAGCTACATAATCCTTCAACTTAATATTTCTAAATGAGTTTAGAATAATTTGGCTCAACTTTCTGACATGTGAAGTGGAAATCCCAAGGCAAATGCAATTGATAGCTTACATACCTTGAGCATGTTTTCCACTGAAACAATCACTTACCACTAAAATAAGCTACAAAAACAAAAATCAGTATCATCTCCTCACCTCATTTCGAGCACTTTCAGAATCCATAAGAGCCTGACTAGAGCTATTGGTGGCATCTTGAATGGCACCTAGGATGTTCTTGTATGCTTGCCCAGCCTTGACAGCATTGTCAGCGATCTGGCGAGTACTCTCATACATCCTGTTAGTGAGAGTGAAAGCAAGTAAAATCTATCAGGGTAACTTACTACTGGTGGAACAAAAAGGAATACTCAAGAGTTTAATGTCCATTCAAACAATTTCAGACATGTATCTTCTAATTTTATCCTGTGCTCTTGATTGCAGAAGGCTATTAAACTTTTGAGATGGCTTTTCAGGTTCTTTTTTTTGTTGTTGTTGTTATCAGTCACAACTGAAATTCCTCACATACTATAAGTTCCACAATAGTGTTCATTTAGATAAAAAAACAAAAAAAAAACAAAATCAGATTTAGGAGTTTCACCATGTTCCACAAGTAAAAGCAACTGTTCAGATGTGTCTCATATCAGCCTTAAAATTGGTTTTTATCTCTCTCTCTCTATATATATATATTATATATATTATATATATATATGAGAGAGAGAGAGAGAGAGAGAGAGAGAGAGAGAGAGAGACTCTAATACGGTTAAAATGAAATTTGCGAGAAATGGAAATCATTTCATTCTATCGCTATTTCGTTATATCCAAAGAGGCTAAACTGAAACAGGGATGCAAGTTTAATTATTGAATTACCTCCCCTGACTCAAGAAGTCCGCACCGTGACGTTATGTCTTATGGTCATTTCATTTTCATTTTTGCTGTTCTTGTTGTTGTAGGTATTGTATACATACATAAAAAATGTGTGGCTATGTAGCTGTTGTGTCGTTTGTTTGTGATTTTTTTGCTTTTTTTTTTTTTTTTCTAATTCATTAAGATTGTAGACAAAGTGGAGTTTGGAATGGCATACCTTTTACAGATATCCGACTTTTTCAGTGAATCTTCATCAACTTCACAAATCAGTGTCATTTTGAACTGCAGCGATAAACCTGTTTCTCCTACCTTTAACATGTTTAGTTTCGATGAATTCATCATTGATTGTCAGCCTAGATCTAAAATAGCTTTATCGTTAACTTAAAGCTCACAATTTTCAATATGAAACTGAAGGATATACCTATCATCTTCACAAAACTGGCTCTCAAGAAACACTGACAAGCACGACTGGTTTGACTGAGCGAATGTGGAAAGTGGACTGCAAGTGGAAGGTGTACATAAAGTGTATCACTGAAAAGACAAAGGCCAAGCCATCTTCTGATACGGTTTACGGTGTATGGTAGGCCTGTGCATGACCGACAATGTTCGTGACCGATGGTTAACGGTTAATCAGCTCCCATGACCGTCAACGATAAATTATTCTATCGGTTAAATATTTCCTTCTTCGTCATGTGTGACGTCACATCGGTTATGGTTGTGGTCATGGCCTTGGGGCTGAGGGGTATATAAGGAGGAAGAGGGGACAAGTGGGAAGCATGTTATACTAAATTGCGCCGGGCGCCTCAAAGAGGACCACTCTTATGGCCTTAACCAAAAAAGCGTCAGAAGAAACAGAATGAACATTTTCACTATGATATGGATTCATATTCAAGAAATAACAGTGAGACAAAAATGGCAATAATACATGTATGAAACGAATATCATGCTACCGTTTTGTAGCTATCTAAGACTTAATCAATGTGCAAAGTAAGCCTGTGCATGATCGAAATAACCGTGTAGACACAAATGACATTACACATATGAGATGAATTTCCTCTTACTGTAATACAGCTATCTAAAATGTAATTCACATGCAAAGTACAATATGTAACACCCCGGCAGATCACCCTTTGGCACTTCTAAGGTTAAATACTGAGTAAAACTTGACACTTGGTTTTTTTTTTTACGTTCTTCTCTTCAGTTTAAGAAAAAACGACAGGAAAAGGGTCTTACACAGGGGGAGGGGATGAGAAGGATGACATTGGGACGAACGTGTTTCGCTGACGGACGGCGTTTTCTCGAGATCAATGGCACCGGTGCAGGTAACTGATGAACGCGTTCGCTTCATGGTCTTTCATGACCGTCAAAGTAACCGATCTTTGGTCATCATAATCAATAATCAACAATGGTGTCCATAACCGATATAACCGGTTATCATGACCGGTCATGCACAGGCCTAGTGTACGGAGCCTTTCAGCCTCCTAGGGGATGGTCATCTTGGCTGAATCCTCTGATACCGTGGTTGTATGGCTATAAATAACGACGTGAAATCGTAACAACCTCACACATGCACGAAATAGGGGCGACCTCCGGGTACATCATACTCAACTGGCGCCATGAGTGACGGGTGAGGTGTGAAACAGGGGACGATAGGTGCATTATTTCTACACGCTTGTGCCTCAGGCCTTACTCTCAGTTTCATACTGCTGGGCAGTACAGCACATTGCGGGTACCAGTAGGCCTACTTGACACGCTTAGGGATGATTTGTTTGTCGGAGGGAACTGGGCCGATACCTGAGCTTGGTCTTGGTTGCGCTTAATATGAAAGAAAAA
>JBCEWB010111876.1:0-11782 GCA_039654565.1 Peronia peronii
AGATAGATAGATAGATAGATAGATAGATAGATAGATAGATAGATGGATGGATGGATGGATGGATGGATGGGTGGGTGCGTGAGTGGGGGTGGGTGGGTGGGTGGATCGATGGATTTACGGATGGATGGATGGATGGATGGGTGGATGGATAGGTGGGTGGATGGGTGAATGGATGGGTGAATGGATGGATGGATAGCTAGATAGATGAGACTAAGAGTTAAAACATGTAACTGATGAGTTGAAATTAATTGTATCCCAAACCACTTCTAGCAAGGCTACACGACCCCCGTGCCAAGTTTTGTGAATCCCTAGGGGCTCGGGACACACCGGCTGGGAACCCCTGACCTGTGATACAGAACCATAGCCAGGATTGTCCAATATTTTTTGGCTCCGAATATTGCATTAGAAAAACTTATGGAAAGTTCCCTTGTAATGGCTGATTTTCACCCGAACTTTTTGTTTTGGTTTGCTTGTGTTATTGTTTGTTTATTTGTGTTTTCTGCTGAGTTTAAAGTTCACACATCCCCCCCCCCCCCCCAACACACACTCCAAGTTAAATCTGACTGAGAGAAAACTCGGCTTTGGAAATGGGTGATGGGGAGCTGGGGAATTGTGTGTGTCTTTCGCTTGAAAAGTGAATATACACAATCCTTAGTGCTGTCTTAAAAAGCGAGAGACCACCTTATTTTGATACGGTCATGCCTGTTATATATTTATGGGAAAATCTGCCGATAGACTTGAGGGACAGAGAGAGACAGAGAGAAGGAGACAAAGAGAGAGAGAGAGGGAGAAAGAGAGAGAGAGAGCTTAGGGAGACAAAGAGAGAGAGAGAGAGAGACAGGAAAAAAAAAGATAATTAAGAGAAACTCGTGATGTGTGATACAAAGATAATGAGACACATTCATACACATAGACGGAGGGACAGAGAGAGAAAGAGAGAGAGCGAGAGAGAGAGAGAGAGAGAAGATGACTGTACATTGTATTATATTGTCACAGTTCTGCCTATAATATACAAGAAAGAGAAAGATTTAAGGCAAAATGGAGAGGAAAAAAAAAGAGAAGATAATAGTAGGAAAAGAGAAAGCGCGCGCGAGACAGAGACAGAGAGAGAGAGAGAGAGAGAGAGAGAAGAAGAAGAAGAAAAGAGAGAGATATTTTTAAAGGATCACCATTGAACCATTTAAGTCGCATCAGGGCATATCCCAGCCACGGACAAGCTGTCGGACACCAGATCTGCCTTCTGGCTGCATGCAGGCGGTGTTAACGTTAGACATCTCGGCCTGACCCGACCTGGGGTAGCCTTGAGGGAAACTGACCGACCAATGAGGACAGGCCAGCCGAGGGACAGGTGGGCGCCGAGAGCCAGCCCGCATGTCGGTCCGTCTGTCCGAGAAACAAACCGGACCTAAGGGAGAGACCAGTGACCCTTTTTGTCCGGTGAAATCATGATGACCCTCCCCCCCCCCGTTCCCTCACGACCTCATTAGCGAGGACGGAGGTACCAGTGGTTAGGTTGTCAGAAGAAACATCGGGCAGTAGTTGCACCGCGCAGTGTGGCAGTACATATGTCACATTAGTGATACGATGCATGAACCAAACCTGTGTAGTATGAGCAGTTTATAATTTAAAGGGAAAAATGCCTTTTTTTCTGTCTTTTTCTTTCTTTCTTTTTCTTTTGCTTGCTTTCTTTCTTTCTCTCTTTCTTTCTTTCTTTCGGGGAAAACACGTTTCTATCTTTCTTGTTTCTTTCTTTCTGTCTGTCTTTCTTTCTTTTTGTTTGTATTTTCTTTCTTTCTCTCTTTCTTTTTCTTCTTTCTTTCTTTCTTTCTTTCTTTCTTTCTTTCTTTTATTTTGTTCTTTGCCTCATTTGCCATGGAATAGCAGTCTTTGTTACTGCGGTTTCCTCTTTGACAGCCGTCTCTCTGTCGCTTTCTCTCTCTCTCTCTCTCTCTCTCATTCTCGCTATCTATCTCTCTCGCACTTATGAGCCTACACAGATCAGGGAAAAGCAAGATGCGCATTTTATCATTGACGTTCGACACATTCTACAAACCTGGCGTCCGAGAGAAAACATATCTTGAACTTAGCTGAAAAAGTTCATGTTTTCGACCTATTTGACCTCCAGTGATAGGCTGATTGGAATGATAACTTTGATCGGTACAAAGCTGGATTGCAAACACACGTTGTGATTACTACTTGGGTTTTTGTTTGAAACAAAACACTTCAAGATCTGGAGTGCATGTGAATGGGAGATCGTTTCGCAGATTATCTGCCCTCCCGAAAAGAGGGACTCGTGTAAGGGGAGATCTTTTTGACCAGCCGAATTACTTCCATTTACCAGACAAAAGAGGTGTTTGGCAAACAGTGTAAAGAGGAAAAAATCCCTTTACTTCTTGTCATTCGAAAGACAGGTCCCAAAAAAATTTGATAAAATTATAACCATAAGAAGAAAACATTCTGTTTACATCATAATTTTTCTGGAATTTTTCATGGCGTATGTTTCAAACAAAGGGCGCAAAAGTGGTGTTTTTTCCCCTTTTTACACTGCTTGTTCAATCCCTGGTTTGTCTGTTAAAGGGAAGCAATAGGGCTGAGCACAGCGATCTCCCATCAGCAACAAAGAGGCGAAAATGAAGATAGTGCTCAGTGCAATTTGAAAAATGGCATACCATCATAATACATTCATGTTGATCTCAGTCATAATATCACAAGACATAGTATCAGAGATCACATTTTGTTGTCTGTCCAACAGACATAGGCTTGCAGAATCTTAACCATCTCATCTAGCGTTGTTGTTGTTGCTGTTGTTGTTGTTGTTATTGTGGGAGTGTCATCAAAAGAAAGCTCTTGAAAATGTTTATCGCTCTGAGGCATTTAAAAAAAAAAAAAAAAACCCAAACAAAATGCTCCTCCTTAAAATGTTTGAACCCCCCCCCCCCCCCCCAACCCCTCGCTCAGTCTTATTAATATGATATTTAAAAAGAACCGTTCCTGGCTCTTTACCATCGTTTTTAAGCAGTTTACTTTAATCAGTTGCCCTTTTGCACGGCCATCGAGATGTCGAGATCTGTGTACTCACACTCGGCTGGCGCGTGGGTTTCGCTAAAGACGTTGGGTTACTCGCAGAACGTAGAGCTCGCAGAGATATGATACAGAAGGAACGTTTTGCATTTTGCCCGGAGTTCATCTTCATTAATTTGACCGCAATGCACTCGCTACTTCAGTGAAAAACGAACGTCAAAGTTCACCTTGTATTCAATTGACACACTGTGGTGCACTGGGTTTTTATATAATTAAAATGCTGTGGAAATGTATTATTAATTTTCTTTCTTTCTGTCTTTCTTTCATTCTGACTTTCTTTCTTTCTTTCTCTCTCTTCCTTGATTTCTTTTCTTTCTCTTTCTTGATTTCTCTCTTTCTTTCTTTCTTTCTGTCTCCCCCTCACTTTCTTTCTTTCTTTTATTCGATCGTTCTTTCCTATCCTTTCTTTCCTCCTTTCATTCTTTCTTTGATTTGTTCTTTCTCTCTATTTTTACTTTCTTTCTTTCATTCTTTTTTTTTTCTACGTATGGAGAGAAACTACATGTGTGTGAAGAGAGAGAGAGAGAACAAAAGAGAGAAAGAGAAATGGAACGGCAGAGAGACATAGAGAGGCGTACGTATTTGTACTCCACTGTGTATGCACATAATTATACGGGCATGAAATTGTACACTGTATAAGATTTTGCGACCAGAAGAATGTGTCTACATACTCGTTACTCTTTCCTAAACAGTCCCTCATGATAAGATCTCTAGAATACTATGAACAGAAAACCGTAGACAATAATTCATTACATGTTTTGGATTGCACGGAACCATCATATGAAACAGTTATCTTAGAAATTGTTCTCAGGTAATACGATGCCCCCGTTATTACTTATGTTCTAATATAAACCTGGACTTTACTTGGATGCTCACATCATTACTTGCATGCTGTTGTAAACCTGGACTTTGTATGGATGCCTTCTTTATAACTTGCATGCTATTATAGACCTGGACTTTGTATGGATACCTTCCTTATTACTTGCATGCTATTATAGACCTGGACTTTGTATGGATACCTTCCTTATTACTTGCATGCTATTATAAACCTGGACTTTGTATGGATGCCCTCCTTATTACTTGCATGCTATTATAGACCTGGACTTTGTATGGATGCCCTCCTTATTACTTGCATGCTATTATAAACCTTTAATTTTGTGTGTGTTACCCGCTGTCTGTTTAAACTAACAATAACAAACAAACAAATAAAAGAAGACGAAAGTAAACAACAACAACAACAGCAACAACTGCAACAACCTAAACAAAGAAACAAAGAAGACGAAAGTAAACAACAACAACAACAACAACAACAACAGCAACAACTGCAACAATCTAAACAAAGAAATAAGAGTGAGTAGTCTTGTTGAATTGATGGTAGTTCAGAAAGAATAAGAAACAGATATAAATTATCTTGGTGTTTGAAACTGGCTGATTCTGACATTTCTATAAAAGTTAAATTCACTTTTGATTAGAACTGAAAGTTATTTTAGTTAATATGTAGATAAATGTCTCATGCTACGCCTTTTGGTGACATACTGTTTTAATCATGGCGAATATTTCCGTGCATCCTGCTTATGCAGATGTAATGAATGGTGGGTAAAAATCGTCACATTTTGTAGATTTTACTGAAGAAAATTAACATTCCATCAGTAAAACTAATGTACGTATTGGCGTTTCAACTAAATCGCTGAGTATTTGGGCTAGTCCTATTTGTAAATCTCATCTACTTTGACCGATCAGATTGATGAAGCTAATAATCACATATTGAGGATCACAGGAGAGAAATTTGTACTTACTTTTTTTTTTTGTATCTAAGAACTTGAGGGTAGATTAGTGGAACCTGTTAATTGCCGACAGTTGTATACCGGAAGAAAATTTAAAGTTCATTAAAAAGCAAATCTGATAACCTCAGTTCTCTCATATAAAGCAAGGATGAGGGCAGAAGGAAAGGGGCAAATCATCTACAATAGGCATGTCCGAAGTCCGGCCCGAGGGCCTGTTGCGACCCGTGTTAAAATTTTCACTGATCCGGAGCCTCTGTGATGTTTCAAATGAATGTAGTTATGTTTCATGTTCCTTAAAGTTTTCCAATCAGACTTTCTCATAATTTTACGTAGTCTTCAAATATGAAAAGCAGAGAGATAAAGCTTGTTTCGATTTATTTGTATTCTGTGTGAAGAAATGAAAAGTGTGCTATTTGCAATGAGAATTATATAAAATAGATCATTTGCGTTGAATGTTAATGATTCAAAGAATGCCCCGTTCTTGACTGTGCTTGTGTTATACCTCATGTACTTGGCTAAGGGAAGTAATTTGTTTGACGGTCAAAATGGCTCATCGATCACAGAATGACGTGCTAACGTTTAAAAGAAATCGTCAAGTTCAGCGAATGACTGAACGCACGTTAGCCTATGTTGAATAGCAGAACAAGAGATTCCGGGGAAAAAAAAAAAACCGAGGAAGTACGTCAGGCGTTTTTCTACGTCATTAAATCACTTATACTGCTCAATATTATTATTTATAGAGCATCTAAGTTCAATAGGCTATGAGTTTGTCACTCATAGCGAAGAGTTTTAGTCATGAATTTCCTACCCACCGTAACAGGGTCAAGTCTAGAAGTGAGGCAAAGTTGCGACCAAGGCAAGGCCAAGGTCATGGGTTGATGGGATTTCCCGGGATATTGGTGAACTCAATTCCCTGTCTGAAATCTTCTGAGCGAAGCAGCTTTATGGCGGTGGAATAAGAGAGGTGAAAATCTTGTCGACCTGAAATATCCCAGGCTTACATGGTGAGAAAGGGAAGCTGTATTCAAACATGTCTTGCATATTACGGCGCACAAGACTGTCTTGTTTTACATGCAGTTAATGACTCAGCTGCTTAAAAAGCATCCGAACACATTTCCCTTGATCTTCTGTGCTGCCCTTTTCTGTCCGAATGGTACAAGGAAAGAGTAGAAAGTAATATTACAATTGGTTTTCATCAGTTCCAATACTTGTCTTTGCCAGCCACAAGAAATGTTATTTCTGTCCGAGTGGTACAATGAAAGAGAAGAAAGTAGTGTTACAATGGAGATTGTATTTAACCAGTTCCAATACTTGTCTTTGCCAGCCACTAGAAATGTTATTTCTGTCCGAGTGTTACAATGAAAGAGTAGAAAGTTGTGTTATAATGGAGATTGTATTTAACCAGTTCCAATACTTGTCTTTGCCAGCCACTAGAAATGTTATTTCTGTCCGAGTGTTACAATGAAAGAGTAGAAAGTTGTGTTATAATGGAGATTGTATTTAACCAGTTCCAATACTTGTCTTTGCCAGCCACTAGAAATGTTATTTCTGTCCGAGTGGCACAATGAAAGAGTAGAAAGTTGTGTTATAATGGAGATTGTTTTTCACCAGTTCCAATACTTGTCTTTGCCAGTCTCTGGCAAACTGGACGGCCTGGCTGGCTGGGATGTTGTGGATCTTCAGGGTTTCTTTCACACCCTCGATCCATGTCTTCCTTGGTCTTCCTCTTGCCTTATACCCTGAAATTCTTTTGTTGCACGCTTTACTAACAAGCTGGTCGGGTGCCGTGCGTGTCAAATGTCCAAACCACCTGATTGTTTGCCTCTGTATGTAGTTGAGGACAAGACAGTGTCTTCCCACCATTTCTCTGATCCTGGTGTTTCTAATCATATCCTCTCTGGTCTTGTTGACGGCTCTCCTGAGACCTGGCAGCTCGCAAGTGGTTATCTTGCATTCCAGACTTCTGCTCAGGATCCATGTCGGGCACTGATAGGTCAAGTTGGGAATGAAGACAGAAAAACTGAAAGGAGAAAATAGTTAAGTATGTCACGGAAAATGATCTCTGATTGCAGGAAATTGTCATTTTGGTCAGTGCTTGGAGATTCTGCACAATTCACGTCGCTTTTCGTGTACAGTTTTGTTGTTGGGACATCAGCCTGTGGATACCATATTTATCGAGATTTTAGTGTTACTGTTAGTTTAGATATTATAATCTCTTGACAATAAAGAGTGGTTTTGTGGAACACCCTATACTTTATGTTGTCTCCACTTCGTTGAAAGTCAGTTGTTGAGCTCCAGTCATGTGTTGTACACCGATCGCGTTTGCAATTCAAGATGTTGTCTGTAGTTAGTTCTGTGAATAAGACGAACAAACCACAACCCGGGGACTAAAAATACCAGTTAAAGAAATTTCAGCCTTGGAAAGCTGTTCAAAAGTTGACATTTCTTGGTTCATTTCATTTTATCTCATCTTATATAATTTGTTTTATTTATTTTATTTGATTTTTATTTTATTTTATTTTACCCATTCCATTGCATTTTCTTATCTTTGTTCTTGTTGCTGTTGGCCTGATATGGCAGTGACTCTCTCTACGTGCTCGGAACGGTCCCCCCAAATGAATATTCTAGTGGTCTTTGTGATGGTTAGAGGACTGTCATTAATTATACAGGCCACAGAGCACAAATCTGGCAGACCTGGTGAGCTGCTGAGAGCAACGGCTAATGGCCATGCAGTGGCTTTTTATGGTCTAATCGATTCTGAGCGGTGATTGGATCCCGCACATGGAGGTCAAGAAGCCGAAGTCCTCTAGGATCTGGAAATCTCCTCGTGCCCCCAATTAAGACGGCCTTTACTTGGGCCCGCACTTTTTGCTGTGATTTGAGAACGGGACGGAAGCTTCACTAGGCAACACTTTCAGAATGGGCGAGGTACAATGTATAATTGTGAAGACTGCAACTTTAACGGCATGGCTATGAAAAAGGAATGTTCTCGATGTCCCAACTTTCCTATTATTTAACTTGGAGCAGTGGAACCGGTACGTTATGACGAGCTAATTGCAAATCTGTTCATATCTTGGCTGTATGTTTTCATGTTTGTAAAACAAAACTGTGCCTGCTTTCATCTGACAACTTTCCCAGTGAAGTTTTTCTGTACATGCGGCCAACAATACTTACAGTTTGAGTTCATATTGACATTATAAAACTTTGAAATCTTAGCCAGCTGGAGATCGTGATGCGATCAGTCAAGAAGGAAAAAAAAAAAGTAATAATTCCGTTCTCGTATGAAAGAAAAATGGGAAAATTAAGAATTACGTTGTTTTAATCGTGATTCCTAAAATTAGTTCACTTAAATGTTTTCAAACTCATCCACATAGATGATGTACAGCAAACGGTTAAGGAGAAAATAGCTCTGTCCAAGCATAAAAGAAAAACCGGATATAATGGATACATTTATGTATGCAAAAACAAATGAGCAGCGAGCTGCAAGGCTACCAAAACGGGGATTTGCAAGCAACAGTCAGGAACAGAAGTAATTCTCTTCAGCCATGAGGAAAAACACGAATGTAATGAATTAATTTTATTGTTTGCCCCGCATTTTCCAAGTGTCCAGGTTGTCTGTCTACCAAAAAACAAACAAACAAACAAAACAAAACAAAAACAAACAAACAAACAAAAACAACAAGAAAAAAAAAGCGTACAGTGATTGATTTATCTCTTATAATCTAGATTTAAATGTTACTTCAAATGCGAACATTTACAAGACGAATCAGATCTTATCCAAAAATATATCAGATAGGGGAAGATTTTTTTGCCCCAATGAAGAATCAACAAGAGTGGAAAATTTGGCGAGTTCCTTTACTTCATTCAATCTTCGGAGATCGAGTTTTACAGACAGTTTTCAGGGTATTAAATTTTAAGACATTTTTATAAATGATATACTTATGTGTTTTAAGCTCCATTCGTAAACATGAGTTCAGATGAGCATTTACAAAACTAACCATTTAGCCAAACGTACGTAAAAATAAATAAATAAATAAACGGCGAGAAATTATTCTGTGCACTCATGAAAGGAACCACAGATATCAGGAATTATT
Source organism: Peronia peronii (assembly GCA_039654565.1). Classification (NCBI taxonomy): domain Eukaryota; kingdom Metazoa; phylum Mollusca; class Gastropoda; order Systellommatophora; family Onchidiidae; genus Peronia; species Peronia peronii. The sequence goes on from JBCEWB010111876.1 coordinate 8,960, forward strand.
TTCTTGTGATCTTGGTATCCTGTAAAGAGAACTTTTTGCCAAATGTTAATGAAGTTTAAGTGACAGAATGAGAATGGGAAATCCAAACGAATTAAGTAATAAGATTTAAGTTTTGAGCAACGGATACTTAAAAATTACATTCTCTGCGTTCTGCTGTCGATGAAAGTATTTGTTAAATTTGTATTTTCGGGTCTTTTCTGAAACAGTGAAGGAATGGACAGTACGAGGCTGTGTCTTCGTAAATATGGCAGATAGTATGATGGAGGGAGGGAGGAATGGATAGATGGATAGATTGATGAATAAATGGATGGATGAAAGATGGATGGATAGATGGATAGATGGATGGATGGAGACAGGAAGAGGTGGATAGATGGATAAATGGATGGATGGATGGATGGATCAATGGATGGATAACTGAATGGATGGCTGGATGGGGGGAGGGAGGGAGTGATGAAAGGATGGGTGGGTGGGTGGATGGATGGATGAATGGATCGATGGATGGAGGGATGGAGGGAGGGGGTGAAGGAAGGATGAGTAGGTGGGTGAATGGGTGGATGGATGGACGGATGAGTGGGTGGGTGGTGGATGGATGGGTGGGTGGATGAATGAGTGGGTGGGTGGATGGATAGATGGATGGATTATGGATGAATGAGTGGGTATGTGGGTGGGTGGGTGGGTGGGTGGATGGATAGATGGATGGATGGATCGATGGATGGATGAATGAGTGGGTGGGTGGATGGATGGAATGGATGCATAGATGGATACGATTTTCGAGGGAAGGTGGGAGGCGTGAGGAGAAAAGGGAGAAAAAAATCGACTTTGTACTCTCTTGCATTTCCATTTCTTGAAATATTTGAACGCTAATCAGATTTTAACTCATTCTGGCACATCCGGGCTTTTGTGCCAGCAAGGCAGGCCCCACGTTATGCTACACGTCATTAAAACTTGAAGAGGGGAAGCCGTGAGTCGGTGATTGGGCTGGCTCGGCTGTGGAAATTCTGGCCTGGATTATACATGAGTAGGGAACTGGAGGGGGTGGGGGAAGGCGGTGGGTTTTCAGAGTTGTTCGCCGAGGTTAACACTCCATTTCATCCTAATGCTGCGCCCGGCATCGCATGGTGCTTTCGCTGCATTGCTCTGGAAACACGGGCTCGCTAATACGGATTTAATTCATATCAGAGCAGGCAGGCTCTCATTCAGAAAATATGCATAAGGCATGAAGCTTTCGTTAGGCTGGGCCGTGATTTCACTAGTGTATGGAAGCTTTCATACAAAAAGCACAACATGGAATGTGCTCTACTGAGGTTTAAATTCAGAAAGACAGCAAGCCCTCAAATTCTAACATGTAGTGGGATTGATGCCTTCATGTACAGCATTGATATAAGGTTTATAATTATTTATTGTTGAATAGTCTCGTGAAATCTAAAACTCGTACTGCTTCTTTGCATTGTGAATTATTGGGCTGTTGTTTGTAATGTATTTTAGTATAAAAAATATGATGGCAGATATTTTGTTTTATCCCTTTTCTCTCTCTCTCGCTTCCTTTCCCTCTCTCTCCTCTCTTCGCCCTCTCCCTCTCTCTCCCTCTCTCACTCTCTCCCCTTCTTTTCTTCCACACCTCTCTCCCTGTCTCCCTCTCTCTCCCTCTCTCACCCTCTCTCTCCTCTCTCCCTTTCCCCCTCTCTCCCTCTCTCTGTCTCCCTCTCTTCCTTTATTTTCCTCTATACCTCTCTCCCTCTCTCTCTGCCTCTCTTCCTCTCTCTCCCTCTCTCTCCCTCTCCTTCTCCTTCTCTCTCTCCCTTTCTCTTTCTATACCTTTCTCCCTCTCTCTGCCTCTCTCCCTCCCTCTCCCTCTCTTTCCTTCTCTCACTCTCTCCTCTCTCCCTCTCTCTCTCCCTCTCCGTCCCTCTCTCTCCGTCTCTCCCTCTCCTCTCTCCCTCTCTCCCTTCCCCACTCTCACTCACTCTCTTTCTCTCCTTCTGTACCTCTCTCCCTCTCTCACTCTCTGTCCTTCCCCCTCTCTCTCCCTCTCTCTCCGCTCTCACTCTCCCTCTCTCCTCTTTCACTCTCCCTCTTTCTCCCTCTCTCTCTCCCATTCTCCCCCTCTCTCCCACTCTCACTCTCTTTCCCCTCTCTCTCTCCCTCTATCCTTCTCTCTCCCTCACTCTCCCTCCCTTTCTCTCCCTCTTTCTGTCTCTCCTTCTCTCTCTCTCTCTCTCTCTGTTATTTTCTCTCTCTTTCACATACACATACATTGGCCCAATAACATAAATAAAAAGTTAAAACGAAACCACATTTTCCTGTTTCTTTTGTGAAGCAAACTGCATCAAGGGAAAAAAAAGTCTGCAAAATCAAGGAAGAAAGGACAAAAAAAACACTCTGCGAAATCAAGAAAGAAAAAAAAAATATTTTAGAAAGCTGAGAGGACTTTGTATGGGTTTTGTACGGGCAGTTTGGTCGATGTATTACAGTTGAAAAACTTTTCAAACCAGTCTGAATGGATGTAAATGAACTGATTTGCCGCAGCCTAACATCTAACATGTCTTCAAGTAGCGCTAGAAATTATTTATTGTGTGGTCGATGCAGCTTAGCACTGACAGTAATTACCTCTCATACCGACCATTGCTTGGTAAGATCTAAAGGAGAGAGAGAGAGAGAGAGAGAGAGAGAGAGAGAGAGAGAGAGAGAGAGGAGAAGGGGAGAGACAAAGACTGACAAACATGCAAGGACAGATAGACAGATAGGCAAATATAGATAGATAGATAGATAGATAGATAGATAGATAGATAGATAGATAGATAGATAGATAGATAGATAGATAGA
>JBCEWB010111897.1:0-11782 GCA_039654565.1 Peronia peronii
ATAGATAGATAGATAGATAGATAGATAGATAGATAGATAGATAGATAGAGAGAGAGAGAGAGAGATAGATAGAGAGAGAGAGAGAGAGGGAGAACAGAGAGAAATGGGTAAAATGGTGAAAATGTTTCTGTATTAAATGTGTGAAAAGATATGGTAAAAAGTACATAGTGTGAGAGGAGGGAAGAGGATCTAAAGAACCTGACATAAAATGAGTCATGAAACACGCACTATTATCGAAGATATCAATTCAGCCCCATGAACCAACTTCTCGTCTACGACATGATACATGTAATATGCCAGCATGCAGCAAATCTGTACTTTTTCGACGATCTAGATCTAGAGTCTACATGCAGATACGACTTTATTTGCATTTTTTTTTTTTTGTTCTTTTTGTAATGTGAACCTTTAGTACACATATACATGTACTTCAGTATGCATATATTATTAAACTTTCTGTTCTTGGTTTCGTAAGTGCATATGCGTTTTCAGAACTTAGTCAACACCTTTTTCTTTTCTTGTTTTCAGATAAGGGTGGGGCACATTCACTGAAGCTATTGTCATTATGGAATCTCTATTAATAAATACATTCAGAAGGAAGTAAATTATATAGTTTGTAGAAGATATGCAGCAGAATAATAATATGACAAATAGAATGCCTTAGCCGGTTCTTCAGAGGCGTTCAAGGCGTGGCGAACGGTGATAGTGGTAGCGAGGGACGCCGTGTACGGCGATCTCATGGCATGCGAAACTGCGGCCTGGCTTTTGTCCTTTCTTCGCCTTGTCGTGAATGGGAATCCCCCTGGCGCTCATTGGCTGGCTATTTATAACTTTTCACATGGCGATTTGTTTGAAGATGGCAGTCGGTCTTGGGAAACCGGTTTTGCAGGTATTGTACAATTGTTGGGTATTGAAATATTCTAAAATAGCACCAAGGCACGGCCTACTATTATTATTCACCACGGGGTGAATTCTGGCGAACACTCCACTAAACACACCTAAGGTGTGGTGGCAAGGAAGCCGGTTGCAGGATAAACGAGTAGTTTAGCTGCACACACACCTGTTGTTTTTCGTCCAGTGTGATATTAGCAGCTTATTTTTCGCTTGACCATTCCACTTTGATGCCATTTCGAAAACAGTAGCAAAAGTACTCAGTGATACGGTAAGTGCTCTTTACTTGATACATGTGGTAGCGTGCAGACTTCAATCTACGGAAGGCCTCACCCACCCAGATAATGGAGAGTCAGAATTAATTTTAGCTTTGCTTGATTAAAGATATTGTACACCTGCTGTGCTAATATAAGAGCCTAGATATTGCATAAAAGAGTAAAATAATATTGATCAAATCCTCGAGGAAAATACGTCCGATATCATTGTTTTGAACCTATTCACACTTGTATTGCAAACTAGAGGCACTAGTAACAAGTTCAGACATTGTCACCCAAGCTTTCTGCCTGTTGAAAGCCCAACAGTCACAATAATGGTAGAGCTTCCAATAATTGATCAATAAAGAAGCAGTGGTGTAACAATGCATCATGTTTTGCAGCAGTTTATTTTGTTTCGGTATCATTTTTCACTGAAATAAGTGTGATATGATTATAGAGCTGACACTGTAAGATAAATTTGAACCAAATGATCTCATCTCTAGAAAATGGGTGTGGGTCCTAAGTCTGAAACCATAATCTTTGTTCTGTCTAGATATAGATCTAGTTCTTCCAGGTTTGATATAAGAAGTTCTAAATCAGTTCATCAGAATGTTCTTATGCTAGACATATGTTTATTTCTATATTGCACAATCATGTGCTGTGCTTAAATAGGTAATGAATATTTTGATAGTTTTACATCATATAGATTTCCAAGTTAAATGTATTATGGTGTTTAACTTTGCAAGTGGTAAAAATCACATGGTTATGTGATAATGATGGTGGGGCTCACACCCTGTATGTCTTTGTGAATCTAGAGAGAAGGTGACATACAAAAAGCAATCACATGTTACCTAGTTCACCTAACAAAAAGTGCAGGATTTGACAGTATAAAATTTAGTAATATTTATGGGTTTCATCTCTCCACTCTCAAATTTGTTAGCTAAATGATGTCAAAGTTTTGTTTTCATTTCTTCAACACTTATGAGAAGAGGTTTTGATCTGAAGATATGACAGTTTGGTTATTTATCCTAAGGATGCCCACATAAAGTGTGTGTGTGTGTGAAAACGTTGAACAGCTTTGATGAACACTAAAAGTTGACAAGGTGAAAAAAAAAATGGACTTGAGAGCAAAATTGTTATCAGGATTAAGCGTTTCTGTCATATCTAAGCATCTGTCCCTTCTACTAATTTCAAAATTATAGTATTATACATAGAGCAAAGGCATGAAAACAGCAATGTGTGTTTGCTTACAGTGGGAAATTTTGCAGATTTTCATGTTACAGGTTAGATCTATATCTTTTCATCTTAAACATTCCAGTGAATTTTGCTGGGTTCACTGTTGATTTTTAACTTCAAGTATTATATTTAGTAGCAGCAACATCTTATTTAACTGCCTGGTGCCTAGCTTTGACTTCCAGATTTGACTGGAGGGGTAGCATTTTTCATTCATCATAATGGTTCAGTTTCAAACTTATTTTGCCATCTCAGTTAGAGACTCCGCTGTCAATTACTTGTGCAAACACTGTTTCTAGGCAGGCATTTTTATTCCTGTCCCACCATAAATGTTTCCTCTGTTTTTTTGTGTTGTCTTTGTTATCATCAGAGGACAGAGAATGAAGTCTCATTCTCTGTACAAGTGATTGCTAGGATAAGGAGCAGAAAAACTAACTCTGGAAAACTTTTCATTATGTTACTAATTGTCTTGTGCCCAGGGCAAATGAATCGGAAGTTGCACCAGGTGATTTCAAGTCAAAGTGGTTTTTGATCATTTTTTACTGTTTTCCAACTATGATACCAAAATGTTTCTTTTTTCAGGTTAAAAATGGTGAATTGTCGTTTTGTGAAAACAAACAAAATTTTAGTATCTTAATGGAAAAGTCATTAAAAACGACTGAAAGCAACCATAGATCTTTATCGCCCTCATTTGCCCTGGTCGCAAGACAATTTTTCAGATTTGCTTCTCAATCATTTTATGTACTAAATGTACTTCCATTGGAACAATTTAAGAATTTGTATTCATTTAATTACCATCCTTTCAAAAAAAAAAAAAAAAAAAAGATAAGCATCCTTCAGGACATAAACTCATGTTCCATTTTGCTGATAACCAATCCGGTATAATCTATCGCTTTTAGAGCTTTCCATAAAGACATGGTGTACTGAATACAGATAATAATAGCGCAATTTATGTTTCTGTGTCATTCGAAGTTCCGTTACATTTTCGGTGTTTTGCGGGCACTGCTTGTTCAAAGCGATGGACAGCAACCAGTCGTATTCTGTCGTTGTAAAACAAAATGCAAATACAAGATCGTTCTTTTACAATGCCACCAAGATGCATGGGGGGGAAGGCTCAGCGAGTGTGCTCTGGTCGTAAAATGTGATAATTCCATCAGCAAGTCGGTTCAGCACACATTGCAAGTCGGTCGTTAATAGATAGATAGGACCGCTTTCAGCGTTTCCCGTGGGGGGATATACACGCATATGCTGGTAATGCGAATGTAGAAAACAGTAGACCACTAATCATGACTTGCTCCTTGTCGTTTTGACGCGCACGGCCGAAGATTTACTGCCCTGTTTAATGGTCAGTTTTATACTGTTGTTTTTTTTTGCACTGTAAAAGGAGGGGCGTAAATGTCCCTTGTATGCAGGTCACATCGATGTGAAGCCGTTTCAAGTTTGTGCACGTTGGTAAGGCCTAGCCTTGACCTGGCACAACATTTTGATGCCAGTGGATCTGACACTTCAGAACAATGGAAGAAGCCGGTTGCGAAGTCTTAAATGTAATGCAAAAATAGGCTTCAAGACTCCGGGGTAGGACAGAATGGAACAGGATAGCTTAGTTACCGTAAAAGGAGGAAAGGATAAGGTAGGATAGGATGAGATGAGAAATGATAAGATAAAACAATATAAGATTAAAAAAAAAAAAAGAACAAGAGACGAGAGGATGGAATGTGTTATGGGAACACTGAATAGACATATTATGACTTCATAAAAGAATCTCATGCAATGTTTTCAAGTGTAACCAAGAGCAGACAATCCGTATTCCCCTTTCTCCCTATTTTCACACGAGAGAGTACAGATGTCTAAGATATTTTCGGACTTTGAAAGGCAACTTCATCATTGTTCGCTTTGATGGCGTCTATCACCTAATGAATTTTAAAAAATGGGACACGATGTTGTGTGGATCAGAATGGACGTTCACATTCATACATGTACCTATCACTCTGGCCTTTGACGTCGACGGTACGTATAGAAGTGTTGGAAGTCTATGGATGGGAAGTGTGACTTTGTTGCATGTTTTCCAGCTTGAAGTCGGTGATTCCCTTCCAACTGTCCAGCCGTATGCTCTCTCACACTCCTCTGTCTCATAAAGGGACTATGTAGGACAGGGATGTCCACACTTTTTGCTAAGGGGGCCAGATTTGGTGAGGTGAAAATATCTGGGGGCCAATCATTCAGTCTGACATTTTTTGAATCATTAACATTCAATGCAAATGATCTATTTGGTGGAATTCTTATTGCAAATGGCATAGTTTTCATTTCTTCACCTAGAACACAAATAAATCTAGACAATTTTTTACTAAAATCACTCTGCCTTTCATATTTGAAGACTACGTAAAATAAAGAAAAAGTCTGACTGGAAATGAAAACTTTCGGGAGGAACAAACATTATTATCAAGGTTAAATTTGAAACATCACAGAGGCCACGGGCCGGTGGAAATTTGAACACGGGCCGCATTTGGCCCGCCAGCCGGATTTTGGACATGCCTGATAAAGGACGAACAAATAGAGCATCTTACTCTATGCTGACAGTGGAGCCGATTTTTCAGAAAAAATAACTAACATGTAAATGAGTGCTGTTCATGTGTCACAAAGCGAACAGGATCTTTCACAACTGATAACTTTAATGTCCTTCCTATGGCAGTCACGATTCCTGTCTGCAAGTGTCGGGAAACATCTGGGCTGAAATAAGCAGAGCAGGAAAGATGTGGAATCAAAGAACCTGTGATGGCTTCCTCTCCCCATCTCCACCCCTCAGACATCACACTACGTCCTAACCATCAACAGAATGATCCCAACTGTTGATATTGAATGAGACGTCACACGGTGTAATCAGGCGCTCGTCAAACTGAGGCGACCGGAGAAATCAAGTCAAGTTTTTTTTAACAGTGAATGAATTTTTAACGCAATTTTTTTTTTCACAGAACTTTTCTGTATCAATCTAGAACTGCATTTCAGAGCTGAAATAGATTGAGTAAAAGCCCCCAATTTAGTGGCATGGCCTCACAAAGATTAACAAAAGTGATCGGCCGTTTTCTCATTAAATTCAGCTGCAGCTCCCTCTGCTAATACCTCGACTTCTACTTAAGGTAGAATCAAAAAGTATTTTTTTTTCACAGACAGAAAGGAAAACGAATCATCTTCCCAGTGATACCAGTAACTCAGTAAGCTCAAAATTTGACGTGGGCCTGATTTCATCGTGTGGCATCTCCAGCAGATCCCAACTGTTGACATTAAATCGTAATAAGCCACTCCTGACTTCGGAAGATCAGCTGATAATCACAGCTATTTTCGTGTTTCGGCTGACTCAGTAAATGAGAACTGTCAGTATTTGTGTTTGTTCTATCTATTAGATAACGCGGTATCTAAGTAAACTATCACTAATTTTGTTGATTGGCAGATTGCCTGTCCCAACCACTGGTAACTTGAGCCATAGCTCGATGGGTGTCGTGCATTTCTTAATCGAGATGAATCAACATATTATATTATATTATACATAGGACCTGCATTTTGTTTACTTTGCTCCTGGTATCTCAAGCCTTGAATTAAGGCTAGGTAATGGAATTAAGGAGGGACATATGGGAGGGATGGGGGTTGGAAGAGGGGGGGGGGGGGAGGGAGATTGACAACAAAGAGGAGTAAACCTAACATATAGTTTTTTAATAGCTGTTAGTGGTCACAACACAGGGGCAAACGACAGAGTTAAGTAACGAAACATATGATCTGGGCGTTGTCATCAGCGGAAACTTGTGCCCAGCCCCGCCGAACGACTTCCCCTGGCACATTCCTGATGCCGTTGTGAACCGGGGCGATTCCTGGGGAACGCGCGCGTCTCCATGACACAGGAGCCTGCCCTGATGATGAAGGTTGCGCTTGGCGAAGGTCGTTCGTTGTTTGACCACGTTCTGATTGGTTGTTTGTCTCTCTCGCTTAATCCGGTTTGTGACGACTTTTGTTTGTTTGTTTTGCTGTACTTTTCAACATTAGCCTATGAACTATGATAGATCGTCTCCCCCCCCTCCAAACACACACCCACTTCCTCCTTAATAACCCTCTTGAAATTCGTTCTCTGGGTCAAGTTGGCTTCCGAAAAATGGAAGTTGACAGAAGTTGTATCACATGTAGTTATAAGTACACGTTCAGTTCTGATTTATTCATGTGTTAAGTTGTCAGGCCATCCTAAATCATGCTGATTGAAACACATAAATTGATATACGACTGTTTGAACTTAGATCGTTCCATTGTGGAATTTAGAAGTTGTCCTCTGAAATGACTTCTTATCCGTCCCAACCCATCCCCCCCCCCCCCTGGAGGGTCGGGGGTATGTAAGAAGTTTCTTTGCTCCCACCTGCAGGCGGTGAAAGCCCGCCATCGGTGGGGTGTCTCCCATGGAATGCCATCCTCGACGTTCCACGGGTGACATGTCTTCTCTCTCTCCCGGCTCCTGTCTTCTGTCCCGCTTTCTTTCCTCTTTTCTTCTTGACGTATAAACATATCTTACCGTGTTTGACACAATATAGCCGTGATCGTGCTGATGTGTCGTTATACCCCAACACAAACAAACAAACAAATAAACAAACAAACCACCCAGTCTCGATTTAGATGTCAAGTTTTTTTCACAGCGTTTCGTGTATCGATGTTATGTTTGTCCGATTTTGTTGTGCGAAGATATCAGTAGTCAATTACACAGTGGCAATAGAATATTCCAGTGCTGTCTATTTTGTTTTTGACACATGCATAATTTGTTTTGCTTGGTACAATATTTTTCTTACCGACGCGCACTTGAGTGCCATGCCAGGTAGCAGAACCTGTACCGTAGTTTAGTTTTTCTGACGTGAATTTAATGTGGCACTTTCTCCTCCCCTCAAGCGTGACCGGCACTCCCCCACTATCCAATGAGCGGCATTGTCTTTGCTGTACGATGCGGTCTGACCTACATTTGATTGTTATGGAAGCTGTCAGACCCGGCGATGCAATCTCAGTCACGAGATGGTCACCCAATTGTTTGACAACCTCCTCCACCGGGCGGACAACTGTGTCTGAGCCTTTAGTAAAGAGTTATTGGTCTTTAATGGCTCGGTGACAACTATTGGCTCACTCAGAGGATGAAGTAAAGAACATAAAACGAGCACAGGACGATGAACTGGTCGTTCCTGCTGATGACCTTTGACTTACTTTTAGCCGTGCTAAACTGTTGGAACTGTAAAACATCCAAAGAGAGTAGGATTATCTCGGCTATAAGGGGCTGCTTTTTTGATGTTGTTGGTAATAATTTTTCTGAATAGAAATTTATAATTTAGAAATTTTGCCCAGACAGCGGCACTCCGCCTACTCTTCATCGATTTTTAACTGCCAAAGGTTCTTTAATGTGCGCAAACGTAGACATGGGATCTCCGAAATATATTCCGAGTGGACTAGACGTCGGGCTTCTCAACCCAAAAGAAGCCAGGGGAACCGCTGAGTCATTGAAAAAAGTGCAAGTTCTGATCCTCGAATCTTCCCATTCCCCCGACGGCAGATCTGAGACTCGAACCCGTGACCACCACGATGTGAGCTATTTGCCCAATCACACAGCCACTACGACAATCTCAACTCTCCTCACATGGCGATGCCTTCAATTGCATGTAGTAGAATACTTGGTCCACTCTCAGACCTCGTTGACGCAATCTTCTGACATGTCATCTTACGTCATGGCCAGTTGTGAATGGACAACCTATTCTGAGAAGCCATTACTTTGGCCATCTCGTGCCAATGTCATTGTCCTGTCCACTCCATGCAGACTCGGAGCTCATGGGACACCTAGTCACGTTCCAGCGAAATCTTTCACAGTCTCACACTCTCCCCTGACCCCGGTTCGAGGTGATGCTGTGGAAATCAGTGAAATGTGCATACAAAACTGGCAAGGATGCCAGGGTCCTAGAACAGATTCTTGCAGCCATTGCACTGCCATTAGCGTCGCACTGACTAACTGTGTCTGGAATGCCGTAGTAATACGTGACGTAAGAGTTCCTGGCCGGAGCTTCCAAGCGGAAAGGGCGACTCGTTTCCGCCAGTTAATCACATTTTCTACTGACGACGCCCGCCGCTCCGATCACCGGTGCCTGACCCTCCCGCCACAGGGTCGGCGACCAGCCTGTGACAGAGTGACCGCTCCGCTGGACAGGCCACCGGTGTCCACAATCAAAACACACAGCAGCTAAGAATTGGCCAGATGAAAACTAGAATACCAGTGTTTAGGTAATTGTCAGACAGACAAGTCTGTAATAACGAACGTACACCCCTCACACTTGCATGCGAATTTGCTTCGCCGTTATCTGGTCCCTCCTATCGCAGATGATGTTATCAGCTTTAAATCGTGTTGAGTGGATATTGGCCGGGAGGGGGGGGGGGGGGGGTTATGGTGGTAGAATATCGTATAATCTCCAAAACTATTGTCTTTTTTGGGGAGTTACCTATGTAGATTTTATTACTTGAAGATCGATAGAGCGAAATCATGACATCTGTAAAAAAAAAAAAAATTAAAAATTGATTAAAATGAGTAAATAAATAAATAAATGAACAAATGGGTACGTAAATGAATAAATAAATAATAAACAAACAAAGAAGTACGGCTGTCTCTGAGTGTTTAAAGCCTGTAATTCACCGAAAACAAGGGCAGAACTAGTTCTGTTAAGTACGGGAGGTCTGAAATCTTTCCGTGAACACTAACTTTGATGGCGGGTGGGTGGGGCAGAGAGAGAAAGGGAGAGAGAAAAAGAAAGAGAGAGAATCCCCTGTCTCTAATTCTTTCACATGATTGCTGGAAGGAGGACAAAAATTGGATATAGGATGAGATATGTATTAATTTATTGTAACAGATAATATCAAGCTGGATTACTGTAAACGCAGCTTGGGTATCGAAAATAATGGAAGGTCTATAATTAGCAGGCAAAATGACGTCAGACGTATTATTGCAAGGGGGAGTTGGCTGCTGCCAATGAATACATGAGAATCAATTGAAGAAGACAAGAGTCCACACGTCATATTAACACAATAGAATGGTTGCAAGCAGGAAAAGGAGTATGGATAACGCCCTTCATTGAAAACAATAGATCTTAGCTTGAATGTCATTAGAATCAGGACGGCTTGAGTACAAACGTCATTGAATTGGCTATGATACTTGGTCCTCTGGTGAGGGGTCCAGCTCAGCAAACGAAACCAACCCGGATCTGTTTTATTCACCCGTGGCTAATTGTTCCCAAAAGTTCTGGCCATGCATTGTCAAGGATGTCGAGACTTAGTTGCACTTATCCTTTCAATTGTTTCCCGAAAAGAGATGATAATTTTCTTTTCTTTTTCTTTTTTTTTTTTCATAACTTATGTTGATTCTCTCTGTTCTTTCAACTAAACGTGTTTCTGAAAAAGAGACGCGATTTTCTCCCTCCATACATTAATTTGTATTATTTCTTCAGCCAGTGTTTCTGGAAAAAAAAAAAAAAAAAGAAGAAGAAGACAAGAAACGAAAAAAAAAAAAAAGGATCTGTTTTTCTTTATTCACGCGTTGTTAGATTTACAGGTACATTTAATTTATTTTTGAAAGATCACAGCTGTTGAATTATCATCTCGTCACAGACAAATGCAGTGTTGTAGCCATTTCGGCGTTGTTGTGTTAAAATCACCGTTCCTTCATCAACCATCCAGGTATTTTACAAGTATCGGAGGCGGTGGCTTTGTACCATTGCTGGACTAAACTAACATCACTGGATTTGACCGCAGGAAAGGCGAAAAATACCATCACTTGAGCGGCTAAGTAGAGACACAATTTAACTGTGCACATCATGGCTCAAAAATGCTTTTTTTTTAACCGGTTTGGAAACACAAGCAGTCATGCGACCCCCCTCATTTATGAAAACTCCCACCTGTATTGGCGACTGGCCAACATTTGAGGGACGTAAATCATCATTTTTTTTTTATTATTTGTTTCTCAAGTACATGTATCTCGCCAAAGACTGCAGGAAGCCAACCGTGACAGCCATTAATACAATGGGAAATGGATAAAAACTTTTTTTTTTTTTTTCCCTGAATAATGCAGCCATTTCAATTATTCTACTGTCTTTTATTGTTATTATTATTATTATTTGATGTGACATGCGTAGGGTGGTTGCAAAACTAAAAGATGACTTGACAGTATTGTGAATGTGACTCATCGTGTTCGTGATTTTGTTTTGCCCAAGTGGTATCTTATTACGAGAGACACATAGTTTAGCCATATAACATAGATGTCGTTGAATCTTATCCTGACATCGGCCAGTAGCTCTTCTCGTACATGTATGTGCAGCGGGATATTGGGTACAGTCAAAAGTCTGATATTTCCACAGTTTGCATGGCGAGATAACCACCCGCAGGAGGTTGAAAGGCGGAATGAGCAGTTACCGTACCCCAGCGGTACGCTCCCCCCGCGGGGGGGCCCAGGTTTTATAAGAAGGTTCTCTGCTCCCACCTGCAGGTGGTGTAAGCCCGCCATCGGTGGGATGTCTCAGATAGAATGCCATTCTCGACGTTCCAGGGGAGACATCTCTTCTCTCTCTCTCTCTCTCTCTCTCCTTGCTCCCGTCTTCTGTCCCGCTCTCTTTCCTCTCTTCTTCTGGACGTGTAAACGTATCTTACCGTATTTGACACAATATAGCCGTGATTGTGCTGATGTGTCGTTAAACCCCAACACAACACAACACACCAGCGGTACCCAGGCCTAAAAGTGTCATTATGCAACAACTTGTTGGGATTCTAGTATTTTCTATAATGTTGTAGACTTTATTCATGGCCAAATAATGGCACTTTAGACCTAACCGCAAGATACAAGGTGTCTATAAAGTTACTATACAGTTACTTGTGGGGCTCCATCCTGTTAAAAATGCAAGTTAGAAAAATCTGGTCATTATTTCAATGCAAGCACATTTTATTGACAGTCTTCGATTCGTCCAGGTAAATTTCCCCAGAGACGGTTTCTTCCAAGAATTCTGTTTCATAGAGCTGTTTTTTGTATGCCTATTTCACAGAGTTGTTTTTAATATGCCTGTTTCACAGAGTTGTTTTTAGCCTAACTGTACAGTGAGTTTACGGACACCCCGTACGAAGCTTTCCTCGTCATTGCGTTGGATCGATTAATTGATTGATTGGAAAGGAACTCGGGTTCAAGGTAGAATCAGCAAATCTTTCCTCAGATTGGCTCTGATCTCTAAACACGACTAGGAAAGCATGTTTACATAGAACTGGCCGTTAGTGCGTTCTAGAACACGTCGGTTCCTCCTCCAGAGAATGCCAGCTAGCTGGGGAAAAAGGGGGGGGGGGGGGGGGGGGGGGGGGGGGGGACCAAAAAAAACCCC
>JBCEWB010111940.1:0-11780 GCA_039654565.1 Peronia peronii
TCTTTACAATGCTTGTGTTATACCTCTTGTACTTAGCAAAGGGAAGTAATTTCGCTGACGGTCAAAATGGCTCATTCAGGCAAGGGTGGTCCCATTGAGATGCCCTTTGAGCAAGATCACTTGACTACATGCACTGAGTCTACTGCCTTGCTTTTCTGAGATAGTCTCTATAGCTGGACAAGATACAATTACAAGAATTGCTATAGGCCTAAATGTACATGTAATTTAATAAAGTTACGGAAGTGTCTACGTGGGTCTACCTAGCCGTGGTGTCTAGGTAGACACCCAAGTAGCTACTGCTACCCCCCCCCCCCCCCACCTCCACTTTTGATATTAGTACTTTGCAATTCCGAATCTCAGTCATGAAAAGAGATGGCTGCAAAATGAATTCAATTAGATCTAGATCTAGATATGTTATTGACAAATCATCACAATTATGTTAGATCTATATAGATCTATTTTGAATGCATCCGACGGCTCTGTTGCATTCGCAACCGGTTCAGCAAGTAGAAGCAGTTTGCTTTAGATCTTGATTCTATATCAGCAGAAATATAAGAAGAACCTATTCGGCCTAAAGGCTACTGCTTCAGCTCCATAATTTGTCTTTCTCTCAATAATATAAGCAAACACGTGAGCGTTGATGTGTACATGGACATTGTATTTTGTTTCCAAATGTTAATGTTAACGTCACGAGTGAATGAAGCACGAAGCGCTTTGCGATTTAGATCTACGAGGAATTATTTACGTGTGTATTTATTAGCATTGTCTCGTATTTTTGGCCGATTTTGTGTAAAATAAATAAATAAAATACACAGCTGTATGCTGGCTGGCACATCTAGTCTAGCCAGTAGGCCTACTTTGTAATCAACTGGACTATAATTACTATAAAGACCGAATGGGGATCTACCTAGCCTCTTCCTAAAGTTGCTGTTCTCATAAGATAAGCATTATCATAAATATCATGGTAAAGTAGCAATGCAGTAGTTCAAAATGCCTGTACAAAGTACTTCATTAAATACAATTAAATTATGTCAGATACATGATAATGATATAGGCCTACATGGATATGAGATGCTGATCATGCAACGTTTTATAAATTATTGCATGATTGTTTGTGCCAGTTAAAACCCATGGGAAAAATCGTGTGGTGAAAAGCACAATTGCCATTTATTTCAGAAACAAGCACATTTTCATATTGGCTGCTTATGAAGATTTTACACTTTTACTAACTTTTAATCAAATTTATTTACCACCTTACAAAAAAATTTACAATTCCAGTCCAACGTAACACATGTGTATTATCAGGACCGCTTATAACAGGAAATCGCTTATAACAGGAGCGACGCCAATCCCCATGTCCACTCCTTCTTTGGCATTAGTAAAATATTATCCCGTATAACAGTAGTCCGTGCAATCGAATCGTTTATAACAGGATACTTGTACCGCTAGAGGCTCATAATACATGTACATGTATAGTATTACTATTAGTACACCTGTACGCCCAGGGCTACTCCAAAACTGCACGAGTTTCAAGTGGATCAAGTACACTTGCTAACATAATCGTTTCACAGCTACATGTACATGTACTTCATCTGCTTTGTTCACTAGATGTGCCATAAGGAGGTAGGGGATGAGTGGCGGGCAATGAGATTAGTCAAGTTGCTTGGGGGAAAGGTGGGGGGGGGGGGTTGTTAGCTCATTAATACAGTGTAATTCATAACATGATAGAGAAAACAGGCTGAGGTGCTGTCCCTACATGGATAAAGGACTCACATCTGTACCTGCTAACGTTAGGTAAGATAAACATGTGTCTTACCATTCACTGACCACTTGGTCCAGCTGACCAATTGATTCAACAGTATGAGTAATGAATACAGATAAGTGCATTTGCATTTATTGTAGATATTCTTGCAATGTTGATATCACATTGTGTTTCAACTGTATGCCATGAGTCAAGCAAGATTTATTGGCATCGCATTTTTATCGCAATCACTTCGATAGCTCTCCTGCTACTGTTCCACACATCATCACAGTGTACATTTATATGGCCTTTCACCTCAGCTCCATGTCAATGTACTCTAAGAGATCACGCGGCCTGGTACAATGGGAGGAGGGGAGCAGGATAGGATAGTGAGGAAATAGGATACCCTTGATCTTTCAGTGCGCTTAGGCTAGGCTAGGTTACTGTCGGCACTATGTTGGGGGCAGCGGTGGGGGAGAATCTTGCACGAGGTCAATGAATCAAGGAAGTGTTGTGTGTTTTGTTAGATATTCACGTGGCCAGTCGCTCTGCTGGGACTTTTTGACTATTAGTACTACTAGTACATGAACTTGCTGTGACTTCTAATATAATATACCATGCTACTGTTATCTTCCTTACTATGATCTTTGCTCAATCACGCAAAACTAAAAGAATTCAATGAAGGGAGACTATCCATGAAAAAAACAAATATTCCTCTTAATTCATTGTATGTCGGTTATAACAGGAATCGCTTATAACATGACTTTCTTTGGTCCCAGCAATCCTGCTTTATCAGGTTTCCACTGTAATTGGTTCATTCACACTACACAGTGTTTATGTACATGTATTTATTGTTATACTGTATATTGTACATGTATTTGCAGCTGATTGACAAAACAGGAATTATGTTCACAAACTCTGTGCATAATTCAGTAATTGCACATCCATGCAGTGCATTCCACATATCATCCTGTGTAGCGAGTCATTCGTAAAGGTATAAAATAACAGAAGCCTATACAATATGAGGTTTATGACACAGAAATGTTGAGATTCCCTGTTTAGTGTTAGTCAAGTTCTTTCTCTTCTAATTTTAATACATGTCCATGATCTACTACAAGGAAGAGCAAATAGCAGCCTGTATCCTAACACATGCAGTATGTGAACTCATTAATGTATGTATATATTATAATACGTTGTTTGTGTATAAATGGCACTTTTGGCCCTGTACATGCGAAAACATGTTTGGTACGTCTGTCCAATAGTATTCTATTTCTATGGCTGTCCTGTTGATTTGGGTCATTGTTAATGATTGCTGTGTTAATTATGTCTAACGTCTAGATCAGACAATTGTGTATGTTTATAAATGTGGTACACTGGATGCTATAGACTACATGTATATATCTGTTCAAAATGTTCAAGTTTATATAGACTAGTCAGCTATTTAAAAAAGAATTCAATTTTTTTATTTTGAATTTCTGATTGAAGAATACAAAATTTTGTAGCTTCATGTACAGTATTTCAATTTTTCATTAATTCCATTCTGTGATGTACTTTACATGAAAAAGCCTTATCTATCCACATTTTAACACACAAGCAGACTACATTTATAGTGGTGTTACAAAAAGATACGATTTCTCTCTGTCTTCTCTCAGCTTTATCCCAAGTATGTATCAAAAATATGTTCATTTGGTAACCTTATGAATTGTTTTTGTTCATTATTTATCGAGCATGAATGAAACGTATACCATCTATATGTTATTGGCAGTTGTAATGTCTGCAACCCAAAAGGGATACACTGGCACTTGTGTTGAATTAATAAACATTTTTGATTCCCCTGATGAAAGTCTTTTTTTTTCATTACTTCTAATGCATGTAAAATAAACACTTTCTTTATGAATAGTAAGCATGTGAATTCTCTGATGCAGGATGAATAGGAAAAATAGAAATGTAACTTCAGAAAAATCATAGGCACAAAATATCACTCTTGTTACACCTACCAATGTGAACAATTTCTAAATCCTCATCCACAGTCCATTCCACCACACTTCCAAATGTAATCATAAATTGAACATCACAGCATATGTGAATTACAATGGGTTTATTTTGTCAGTATAAACAACTGAACCAAATCATCCTCATCATTCTCATATTCAATATCTTTCCATTAAACAGTCAAAAGAATGCAGTCATATTCTATATTCTTATGTCATTTTCACTCACTCTCCTAACTTGCTTGGCCATTCACGCTCTCAATGTTCATGTGCGACTTTGTACAAATGGTAATGTAAAAAAAAAAAAAAGGAATGAAAATACACAAAAAATTAAATTCTTTCTTGAGACTCAAGCAGGACCACACTGTTTCCACGTATTACCTGGGAACAACAAAAATTAATTGATATAGCCTCAATGCATTAGAATACTGGTCCACATGACATAATATGCTAAAAAAAATTAAAAAATAAAGGATTAAGATACAACAAAATGGCGACATTAGTAACTCAGGTACCACTTGTCAGTGATTTAAAAAAAAAAAAATTACCTGCCCTAAGGGACAGTGCAAAGGAAGCAACTCCAATAAATATCATTTATCACCTTATCCCCCTCTACTTGGACTATTACCAATATTCTCTTTGCTATTTATCTCCACATACATCTGTTGCCTCCTGATCTAAGTCAGAATAAAAACCTGCTGCTTCCAACATTGTCATACATGTATTTTCAGCAAAGACACAGCTTAGCTTCATGCTGACGATGCAGATGCTGAATAAGTAGATCACTGTGGCAGCTATGCAGTGATGCAACAATTGGACTGCAAAATTTTATATCGTTCAATTTACTTTGTTTCCAGCACATCAATCTGCAGTACACCAGAACAAGGCAATTGACATTTTTTGAAGTTGGGAAGAAAAATGTTATCAGTAGGCATAGAGAAAAATCTTCAGTATACCACTCCCTTCATTTTTCCTGGAGCGCTAAAAAAAAACAAAACAACTTGGAAAAAAAGAATTTGCAGTCCTTGCTCCAAATGGGCATTCATTATAGAAATGAGGATGGAAAATTTGAACTGATTGGGCAACTGAAAATACGTTTGAGGATTCTCCAATTCGATTTGTGTGAGGATTGCTATGTTGGAACGGAGAGAAAAAAAAAATATGAAAAGTAGGCACAATCTGAACAAAGCCTTCTCATTATCTGCATATAAACATATAAGGGTGAATCAAGATTTCCCCTCCCCATGATGTTGTCCCCATGGGTTACATAATCTTATTCATATGTGAGGAATTGACAATGAAACTAAACATAATTATGTTCCGCTGCATGGAGTTTACTTACCATCTCATAACCATAAAATCAATTCTTCCAGCCTGTCTTTTTATTCGAGTTAGATATAGACAATTGAGAAAAAAATCTGCGACAGCTTTGTTCCAGGAGTCCATGGTTTTGAGTGAGATGTCTTCGAGATAATGTGCTAAGTGTGTTAAAAAGCAGTTAATCATAGCAAAATTTATATCTTTAATACTTGATATTTACCACCATGCCAATATTTCTTTTCTCTCCCATCTTTGTTTCTTCAACTGCATCATCAACGACAAGATTCATGAAGGGGTCAAAGCCTCTCAGTGTGCCTGTGACCTTACGATTACCATTCAGCTTTACTGTCAATGACATAAAATAAAAACATTAGAAAAATTAAATCTGCGCAATGCATAAGCTACTGAAGTGAATTATAACTCAAATTACAGAAATGGACAGTTCTAAATTGATCGATGATAATAATATTAAATAATTTTAATGCTTTCTTCTCTTGCAATAACAGCAATTACACCATTGTTTCAGTTATTTTGTAAAAATTACAAAACAAAAAAAAAAAAAAAAAAGGAGAAAAAGTACAATTCCTGTTTCATTACAAAAATTTCTAATAGTATAGTAATATATTATATATTAAGGAGGCTGAAATGCCTACCCATACTATAAATCTGCAATAAAACCCATACACCTTTGACTCGAAAACTACTGAATACATGTACAGTGTATATCCATATGAAATTTGGCAAACACATAAATGAGATGGGACACGATGAAATCGGGGTCTCGTCAAATTTTGAGCACGTGAAATTATTGGTACCAAAGTTAAGCTTATCCATTTCCCCTTCTGTGTGTGAAAAAATTTTTGTCTACCTTAAGTAGAAGTCTAGCTATTGGTGATTAAAGACAATGGGGGTGACCTGTTGCTGCAGCTCAATTCTGTGAGAAAATGGCAGGTCACTTTTGTAAATCCTTATTAATCTTTCTTAGCCCATGCCTCTAAACTGCAATTTTGGGACCTTTACTCAATCTATTTCAGCAAATTTAACTCTGAAATGCATTGTTAGAGTGATATTGAAGAGTTTTGTGAAGAAAAAAAAAAAATTACGTTAAAAATTCGTTCACTGTTGAAAAACACGTGATTTCTTCGGTCGCCTCAGTTTGACGAGCGCCTGATTTCATCGTGTCGCGTCTCAAATATCTTTTTCTACTTACATAAAGCTTAAAAAAAAAAAACACAAAAAAAAAACCGTGTTATTTACTATGTCTGACATTATATTCTAAAAAGGCAATAATAATTGAATAATAAACTCATGAAAGCATTTGATCTGAATTGCATGTTTGATAGAATGATGCATTCAAAACACTAAACACGTTTTCTTTGAGTAACATTCAGTTAATCATCCCAAATACCAACACTGAGGTGCACATGCTTGCCAAACACTTTAAGTCACAGGGCAATATTGGTCTGACCTATATTTAAAACATCTCTCACAAAGGTTGTGGGTTCTCTTCTAGTTCAGAATGTAAAAATACACAATGAAGAAACAAAACATGCTCTCTGCCAATTTCTGTACAAAAGAGTTTGACAAACTAAAATGTCATAATCTGGACAGCTTTGAAATATTTCAATTTTCATGAAAAGAATGAAACTTTTACAATCACAGCTAGCCAATGAAAATCCAGAAGTATATGATAAGTGGATGTTCAAAAAAATTTTTTTTTTAAATTCATGCAGCATGCCAGCACATAACTACTACTTACAAGTCAAAACCTTTTCCATGTACCTGTGAAGAAAAAAAAAACCCAGCTAATGTTACAAGATTAGTGAGTAATGGACATTTCATATAGCATATCTATATACCTGGATGTGAATATTTTAAAAATATAATGAGAAATACTTAACATAAAAGAAACATTTACTGTGACCAACCAAATGACAGATGACAAGACAAAGAACAATATCAATTAAGTGCTGCTGCCATCAGATTACTAAAATTTTCATCACAAATTTCCTTGACCCATATACACAATACAGAGACGTAACACACACATTAACAATTTATACAAAACAAAAACAATGACACACAGAACACGTTTTGCCAAAGGGCTGTCACACACAGGACTTGACATACTTTCACTTAATTGAAAGTATGGTTGGGTATCTATGTGTTGCTTTTCTTACTATCTGCCTGCCCTTACAGTCTAGAAGGGTGACTCTCCTCAAAAACCAAGATTACAGACATTAATTACTCTGGTTTCTTTTCAACACAGGGTCAGGATTCAGTATCATCATTTGGCAATGCAGCAGATGAGAAAATCTTGCTGGTCTAGCAGGTTTCACATGTCAGCATCTTAATTTATTAGACAATATTAGAGCTGACTTACAAATTTAACTCCTTCCCCCTACCCAGGGTTTTTCCATGACTGTGCCAGAGCATTTCAAAAGTGAATTGTAACAATTCCTTAAAAAATCATCTAAAATTGATGTAAACTTGAGCTACTGTTCATAATGATGGCTAAAAATAAGCACGGAAGGCTATCAGAAACAAAACATGCTATACTCTGGATATTGTTTGAACATTGCTATAGACGATTGGCATAGCTATAGAAAGGAAGTGTCAACTGCGACCGAGTGACTCGGTCTCTTTTGACGCACGATCAATTACGACAGAGTCAGGGGAACTCGCTCATTTGCAAAGTTTATAAAATTTTGGCGGACAGACAAACAACCACTGCTTTGTTATAAGATCTATGTTGAATCCCATAAATGTATGAATGTTGCATTGTGTCTGAGAAAGCGCACGTGTCAGCAAGCTTGGCTAAAACTTTATGAAAAGCTTATTCATTTTTAAATTCGATCCGATCCTTTACCTACTGGCCGCTTGAGGCCTGAAGAAAAGACAAACCTTTATTTTTTTGGAATGGTTGTTATTGCTGTTTGGTTATTACACTTTCTTACACTTTGGCTAAAACTAGATCAAACCATGGACAAGTTTGTTGAGAAATAAGCTGTGTCATCCAAAACTCATAAACAAAGGTCGGTACTACCGTCTCACAGCGACCCAGCACATACCGATTACTGTAAAATGAACTAGTGCCTATATCGATACTGCAATTATTGCCTTGGCGATATGCACAGCCGAGGGTCCCAGCAGGTTAGGGCCACGGGTTGGTCTAGTTCATTTTACGGTAGTGCCCAAAGGTCAATAAGCAATCACCAACTGCAGTTATCTGCTAACACAACGTGAAGCGATCGTCAACTAGAGCGCACATCCATGTCCCATTGTCTGATAATTTTGTAGTGAGGTGATGGCATTGTATTTTGTATTTATTTTTTTTATTAATTTATTTATTTATTAAATGTATTTATCCTAAATTCTGGATTAGCAAAATTGTTTGTTTGTTTTTCTTAACACTTTCAGTACCAACGGCACATTAATGTGCTGGCCACTTGCCCTCCGTTGAGGCCCAATGGTGCATTAAAGCGCCGGTGGTCATAGTAATGTGTACAGAACTCCAGCCAGGAAGGAAGTAGGTGCAAGGGCTGTTACTCTAATGGAAAGAGGAGACATTCAGCTTTACTAGTGAATTTATTATAAAGATACATCGTGTTTTGGTTAAAATACATGCATTTTTGTGCCAGACATGGATGACACATTAATAGACCGCAATGATTCAGATTCAGGAGAGGAGTTGGAGCTTGATAGTGATGCAAGCTGGGAAAGTTATTGATTCAGTGATGATGAACGAGGTTCAGACAGTGATAGATCTTCCACATCTGGTGGTTCAGAACATGATGTAGGGGCGTGGAAGAGTTCGACAAAGGGGTAGAGGAGGAAGAAAACAAGGGGGGCATGGCCCACGAACAGCTGGTCAAGCTAAATTTGTTTGGGATTTGTATCCTGAGGAGGATTCATTCTATCCTGAATGGATTTCAGAGCATAGTGGGTGGGGGGATTTTAGTGGATGAAGATAGATTTGAGCCTCTGGGGGCTGCCTGCAGTATTTCAAATTATTTTTTCCTGACTCTCTTATTGACATTATTGTGGAAGAGACAAATCGATATGCACAACAGGTGCTTGGACAGAGCTGAGCCACTGTGAGGAAAAAAGCTTGGTTTGATACAACTGCTGAAGAGATCCATGCTTTTATAGAATTACAGTTGTGTATGGGACTTTAGCCTCAGTATGGAATAAAAAACCACTGGTCAGATAAAGCTATTTTTGTGATGAATGCAAGACTCCACTGTGTGTGGACCCATTTTTTAAAATTTTTCATACCAAAATGGATTACGTTGCTGCCAGAAAAGCCCTCGGTCCCTCTGGAAGAGCCAAGAGACAGTTGATTACCAGCAAAAACATTCAAACTAGCAGGCATCATCAGGGTTATGCACTGTGAGTAACTTTTGTGGGGGGGAAAAACATGCAGTTGCAAACGAAAACTGAATATTTGACGCTAACAGAAAACATTACCAATTTTGACACATCAAACAGCAACAAAAAATTGTGTTTAGAGTTGTAGATGTTTATTACAGGTAATTTTTAGTCTTTTCTGAGCAAACTGGCACTGTTTTCATATAAATATATATAAAAAAAATGTGTTTTATATGATTTTTTTATTTTAGTATACATGATTTGGCACCAATCTCATTAGTTATTCAAAATGGCTGCCAAGGTCATGTGACCATAATGATCCACAACCATGATTTTTGTATCTGTCATTTATTTATGAATAGATGTTGAAAATTTCAACTCAGTGATTTTCTAAAATTCATAACCCAAATTATTGCTATTCTGGTCTAGAGGCCTTGGTACTGAAGGGTTTTATATCAGTGGACAAAGCCTTGGTACTGAAAATGTTAAGCTTTTCAATCCTGAGATCCTCGGCTTTAAGCAGCTGTCTGATTTTGGTGAGCATTTTTGTGGGTAGAAATTTGGAATTTGGAAAATATATCCCCACAGCGGCACGCAGCCCACTCTTTCGATTTCGAACTCCCAGGGGTTCTTTAATGTACGTAACATACACATGGAACCTCTGAAAAATATTCGCCCTTATCTAAGAAGGCTAGATGTCAGGCTCCCCTACCAAAAGAACCCAAGGGACCTTTAAGCCACTGAAAAAATGCAGGTTCGATCTTCATGTCATTCCATCCCCTGATCCCAGCCTCACCGCTGTGAGCTGTTTTCTCCATGAGCAGACACCAAACCACAGAGCCACCACGCCCCCAGATTAGCAAAAAATTGACCATAGAGCCTAAATACTATTACTAGACCTATTACAATCATAATATTATGTGCAACAATGCCACAGTCCAAGTTCTCTCTCTCTCTCCCCCCCTCTCTCCCACTCCTTACACCCGTCTCCTTCCCCTTCCCCTCTCATACTCCATCGCTCTCTCTCTCTCTTTCTCTCTTCTTAGTCTTTTCCCTCGCATATCCTGTTTTTTAAATCGACCACATAAAATTATAGAGATGTACTAAGGTTGAACGGAATGGTAACTACTTTACTCCGTGGGCACTGACATAATATCACGGTTGATCTCGTCACTCTGGGGCAATTGACACAGTATCAAGGATGACTGCACCTCTCTGTCGCAACTAACACGGTATTAAACGTGACCGTGTCACTCGGTCACAATTGATGCTACCCTGTAGAAAATGCATGATTGGCATGGAAAGTGTTTGTCCCCCTAAACACTGAGTTGGCCAAAACTAGATCTAGACTAAAATCTAGAAATCAGTAAACTGTCTAAATCCAGATCTAGATTAAATGGCTAGACTTGCCAACCCGTGTAAACACTTCTGCTTAGATACATTTTCAATTTTTTTGTAAAATTTTTCAAGACTTTTGCTTATTTCTAAACTAGATTAAACATCAGCAACTGCTAAAATTAACCCTTTGAACCCTACAGCCCAGTACACAGGGCAGATTTTCCGGTGTCAAATACCCCACAGCCCGGTAGACTGGGCTGACACTTACTCCAGTCCTATGCGTCCACTACAGTTAAAAATAGATCTAATAGGTCACATTGACGCAAGGACATTTAGGACTACAGTGATTACAAATGTCTGCACCCACAATCACGTTTGAGGCTTGTGTTTACAATTTTAAAAGATATTCAACATGAAACAAATCTGCGTTCTCAGTCTGGGAGACCAGGGACAGGTGTTTTTCAGGCACTGGTGAACAGGTTCAAAGGGTTAATACTAATAGACTCAAAAGCAATAAAAAAATAAAGAAAGGCAGTTATGTACTTCATTATATAAGTCGGGTCTTTGCGTCACCTATGTCCGCATCATGTCAGACTGTACCAATGTGAACCAAAATTGGCTTATTTCTTCTGACCACAGACCTATTGAAATCAGCCAACTTTGGTTCACATTGGTATAGTCTGACATGATGCGGACATAGGTGACGCGAACACCCTCCATGATGCACTGACCCTCTAGTCCTATATATAGAGATACTTAGATAGAATCTAGATCTATATTAATTATTATTATATCTAGATCTAGAATCTACATGTTCTGCAATAAAACTGGTTCTCGCTTTATTCAAGATGAACAGTATATGACCATTTGCCAAAACGTGGGGAAAATTCTATATCACAAATTGAAACCTCTGGCAAAGTATTAATTTTCATCATTTGAATGTCAAACTCTGCATGTGTATGACAAAATGGATAAGAAATCAGCATGAGCTGTTTTGTAGGATATGTTGGTCTCTTTGT
>JBCEWB010111951.1:0-27607 GCA_039654565.1 Peronia peronii
TATATCTCACAACCACCTTTGAACCTTTAAAATGACAGGCTTCAGCAGAAGAAATGGAAGTCTAGATTGACGTTTTTCTTTTCCCGCGACTTTAGAGATTTGCCAATAGCCTATTGTAATCTTGTTTCTGTAGGTGTGACTTTGTGTGAATTTAAGTGAAAGAGAGAGAGAGACAGATCAACAGACAGAGACAGGGTTAGAGAACAACATCAGTGTTTCTTTGAGGAAGGCAGATTCTCTCTCAGAACTCTCAACACTGTCTGACATAGTAACAGACTGTTAACTATTATCATCTTTGAAGAGCAAGCAGATGAATGTTTAATACTAGAATAGGATAACGGCGTGAGATTCTGGGACTTGAAGTCTTTGAGAACAAATAATATTTTCATTATATTTGAAGTGAGGTATGGAACATCTTATGGCATTAATTTAGCTGGCTAGAATGTGGTTGTCATTGAAAGTAAGTTGCTAAAGAAGGCTCTCTTTTTTGTATAGATGCTTTTTCTCTTCTCTGAAACTTATTCACTGAATGCTAACACCTGTACAGCTTAGTTTAACAATAACTCCAAGATCTCTGTGTTTAGTGATTTAAATGTGTCTTTTGTTAGGTCACATTTTACTCGTTACATTATGAAGTAAGACTGTATTATTTGCAGTCTATTCTCTCTGTCTGGTGTCAACATTAAATGTAACAATGTCAAGAAATAAAGAATAATACATGATATAAGACTTGCAAATGTTTGTTATGCCATAGTTACATGGACACTAATACAGAGAGAACAAGAACATGGAATAAAGAATGAGAAATAACCAGCACTGACAGATTGTCCAAACAGATTGTGAGCTCTTTGTGCTTGTAACATATTCATAGTACCATCTTGTCTTTGCTGCCTGATATTTGTCATTTTTGGTTGAGTTCTGTTTTGTCCCTGGGTTTCAGGTGTACATGAAGGCTCACTTTAGCTGGGACCCAATGAAGGATCGTTTGTTGCCGTGTAAAGAAGCTGGTCTGCCTTTCAATGATGGAGATGTTCTGGAAATTGTCAGCAGTGATGATACCAACTGGTGGCAGGTAAGCACTGCTTAATGCAATAAAACTTAAACGAAAATACTTTGATTTGTTTAAGATGAAGAAGTAATTCTGAATATATGTGAATTTACTTGCTGAATGAGTGATTCCTTATTTTCAAAGTGAGCTTTAAAGGGGGAGGGGAGTGGTGTTCCTGAAGGTGATTTTCTTTTTTATTATTAAAGATGGGCTATTTTAGCCTTTCCCATCAAATTTGGCATGTTCCAATTAGAGGAAAACAGTAAAAAAAAAAAAAATTCAACTTTTCGAAACGGTATGGCAACGCAGCGTCTTGAATTTTGGCATCTCTAAAATGGTTACCTTCAAAGTCTATCAAGTCCGCCAAATTTTAACAAAATTTAGTGAAACTTGGTAAATATATTGTTTGACATAATATCTAAAAAGTTGCCTATTTTCAGCTTTTGTATGCAATAGAAGATTTTCTAGAAATTTTTGAAAATGCCATGTAGTGAAATTTCAAATTTTGCCATTTTTTCATGCTAAAAACCTATTTTTTCTCTAGAACGTACTAACAGAATAGGTCACACATATGTAAGTTTTTTGGGTTTGTGTGAATGATGTGTACCAAATTTGGTTAGAATTGGTTCAGAAATAATAAAGTAGATGGCAAATTACTGACTAAAAACCGGGTTATGAGAAAAATGCATGTAAAGTTTTTTCAGGGAAAAATCGACATGAGTTTTTATTCAGTTTTTAGCCTCAAAACAGCTTTTTTTTTTTTTTTTTTTTTTCACATACTATAGCCCTTTCTCCATGACTGCTATGTCTATTGTTGCCTTTTCCTGGCTTTCTGGGCATATTTTTTCTCAATTTTGCTCCCTACACCCTATCATTATAAGAGTCTTTTCTGGATTCTTGAAGGCATATATGCTATACGGCCTATGCTCCCACATTATGCGGGATCCTCCCGCATTTTGACCCAACATCCCGCCTTCCCACACCATGAACATAAATTCCTGCATTCGGACGACTTTCACATTTTATACTTTTTTTTTTCCATTTCATGCTTTACTGTCAGTCTGAATGCTGCCAGTGTATTATTTTCACTCACAGTCTCCTGTGCGTTGCTATGGAACAGAGTCTTGTCTGCCACAGTTGCCAAGGCCTGTGTCTGTAGGCCGACAGTACATGATGTAGCCCAAACCAGACATGTAGTGTTGTGTCTAATTACCCTGCTCGTCCCGCCCACATGCTAAGTGATCGCTCACGTGCGCCCATCATTCATTATCCATTATCACTTGGCGAGTAACTGTGGTGTCATCACACACACACACTCGCCCCTCTTTTTATGTTGTCATTTACACACAGTGGGCTTGTTGCCGACCGCGATGTAAAGTTATGACTCTAGATGTAGATCCATCCGGGATCATTCACATTCACAAGTCTGGTCTGATGCCCACGACCTGTTCAGCTTATGAATATTTACATCATCTGGGCCATGGACAGAGGATGGGGGGCTGCCCCATAGATTACATGATTCATGCTGGCTTATGGGTCTTTTCTGCTTACCATACATAAAAGAGGATTAAAAAAAAGACCAAGTTGCAGCGATTCCAACACAATCTTGGTGTGAAATTTGATTCGCCTGTCATTCTGTTCGAATGTCCATGCGATGGATGCTGTCACAATCACTGGCAATTTTCTGTCTATAAGGTGGCTATTACGCCAACCTCCTTGTGTGATAGCCATCACAGATAAATTTTATCCGCTTCATTGCTAAGTACTAGTTGTATGGTCTATTTTCCTCTCTCCATCCACTGCTAGTCCCCACCAATACTGAGTCCCCCAGATCCCATCAGCATCTCTTTCCTCTGCTTACCCACAGACAATGAGAACTCTCAACAGTTTGTTGTTCAGTACTGCTGTTGGTTATATGAAGAGGCAGCTGCAGAATATTTTGGACTCACATTAGATCATCTGCCAGTCATCAGTCTGCGGCGTCTATCAAAAGATTCTGCGTGTAGATCAGTAGATGTTAAACGCCGGTCAATGGTAGGAGCAATGGATGAAAGGGAAAGAGGGGATGCTGTGGATGGCAGGCTCACTGTGGGCCTGCCACTTCTATGCTGCCGCCCCCCGTGAAGTAGTGACAGCACTCCTCCCCTCCCCCTCCCGTCTTTGGCGATCAGTCAGATTAGCAAGATGACAAGTAATGCTGCAAGGTTGATTGCCTTTGGAAATATAAGACTTTTTTATATAAGAGGGCTGCACAGAAGAACAGAAAGTTGTGCACTGTATCTTCCAGACTTTTGTGAATGGTGCAAAATGCACTAGATCTTAATCTTGACAAGAACTAAAATTGCCCTTTATAATTATTATGAGTCTGAAAAGAATGTAAGAAATGCAGAATTAAATGTTTTAATACATGTATTTACACATATATCAAATGGAACTTAAATTTCATATATGGATGCTCTACTGGTTTGTTATGTGATGTATAGCCTAATACATTTAGTTTTAAGTTGGAACTATGATCGGCAAATTTTTCTCCTTTTTCCCTGATTTCCTTTTTGAATCAGATGCCCCTCCTCCACTGTAGTGGGAGTAAGCAGGTCTGTATATGTGATTCCCATATCTTTTTCTATCCAAACCAAGAGTTCCTTGACCTTGTCTATGGCATATAGTCTACAACTGAGCTTTGCAGCAGCAGAAATAAAGGAAAGTTCATTTTAGAGCACTCGGTGAAAGCTTACACTGATAATCTGCATGATCAGCACTTTTTTTTGCCTCAGAGTGGTCATCTAATATCCATCCCTGGCACTGGGACTCAATGATACTGCTAAAAGAGGTCATAATCAAGTGTTTTATGCACTCTTTGCCTATATATAATCAAAAGGCGATGATCTACCACTGTATGTAGCAGTCACAAGGAGCCAAATCCTGGTTGACACAGGCTGGGACATCCATTGAATGACCATGGATCAAACACATTAAAATGGACATATCCACTTTTTGATACCATTTTTGTACTCGCAAAAAGCCAAACTTTTTAAGAGGAAACAAAAACCCAAAATCACATTTATTGAGCAAAATCCATATTTCAGTTCTTCACTGCCTATTTGTGCTGCCACATATAATTTACTTATCCTCTGGTCAGTTGATATGTGTTCAAATATCTTGACAGAGAAATGCTCAACCTAGTTCTCTTCTAAGATATGCCTTCCAGATGTCTCTGTAATTTTCAGTTTGGGGTTCAAATTTCGAAAATTAATTCTTTATAAAGTTTGCGTAGTGCAAAGCGTTGAGGGGAAAAGTCAGATAGTTCAGTCACCTCATTTGGTTGCCTCTTAGTCAACCACCCTTCTCAGATACAACACCAGAAGTCCTGACTGGAAAACCAGAGGAAGACCAAGACAGTCCTGAAGCAACTCCATTGCAGCAACACGGAAAACCTTTACCATGTCCTTCCTCCAGATTATTGCATCGCGGCTGGCAATTGCCTATATCTCTCTGCAACACCTGACAGTATTAGTCGATAGAAAAACTGAAACTGAACCGTTGAGGGGAAATGAGCACTTTGATCAGTGAGTTTATACTGACAGGGAAACTTTTTAACTGCTGAAACTTTTTTATGTGACTGACTGCAGAGTTACTTTCCTCAATGGAAAGGTGATCATGTGATATATGTCTTGCACAGGCGCGACTGGCAGAGATCAATGGCCCTGTAGGTCTGGTCCCTTCACAAGCTCTGGAGGAGAAGAGGAAATCTTTTGTCAATCCAGATCTGGACTATTCCAAGAGCAGTTTGTGTGAGTATTGGTGATGTCATTTGTTCAGCTAGATCAGGGACACTGTTTTAAGCATTGGTAGAGTGGTAGCTTGTGCAGGAATTAGTAGATTGTTTTATATAAGTATTAGTCATGGGGTTTGTGAAAGTGTTGTCAGCATGGATTATGTAGTTTGTGTAGTTATTGAAGAAGGAGCTTGTGAAAGTACTGTGTGAATGAAGTTTGTATAAAAAGTCTCAGATTTATTTGAATAGACATTGAGGGAGGACAGTCTTCCTTGAAAAATAACTGCCCATCTATATGCCAGGTGTAACCAACAACTTTTGCCTGTCCATGTTTTTGTTCAGTTGTAGAATTCCGCCTTCAAATCCTGACTGCAAGTGCACAATCAGGAAAAAAAGTTAAAGCAGAAAGAAAAAACAAAATCCACTTTTTTGTGCTTCGTAAAAACATGAACCAGTTTCTTTTAACATCCTTGCCAGTTCTTATAGATGTTTGGGTGATCACTGGAAATCCTCCACAAGAATCTGTGAATATGTTTAGAATAAATTTTGAATGATGCATATTACATATTTGCTTTCAGTTTGTGGTTTGACCAAAAAGAAAAAGAAGACTATCAAGTACAGCTCTAAAGATAACAAAGGTGTGGTGTTTTTTTATTTCTACTGTGTCTTAAAATATTATTAATTAATGACTGGAGATAAGATTTATTTTATTTGTCCTGTAATGGACATTTGTTCACAGTTCATAGGACATTCAAATGCATTGATTATTCTAAAATGTCTCAATTAGCAGCAAAACAAAGCAGACTGAAGAAGTTTGGCTTGATAAATATGGCCGTGACAGTAGGCAAGAATTCTTGTAACATTTTCTGCTTGGATTGTATTGAAACATTTTTTTTTTCCAGACAGTAGTTTCTCTCTTGGTCATCAGAATGAGTTGTAAGTCGAACAGAAAAATGAGGAGTTGAGTTTTGTGAAGGTGGTCCAATATTGGTGTTCTTCGTTTGCAGAAATTGAACAAGTAGCCATCTCTTAATAAGAAAGAATTTGCGAATATCGGTAGATTATAGGGTCATCAGGATTTTCTGATGTGAATATACAGTGAAAATTGTGATAACGACAGTATTCTGACAAAAATCTCTTGTTATTCCCAATGTCTCATTATTCCAGTATAATGCAAAGTGAGGCTTTAAGTTAGTGATAGTTACAAGGGAAAATAACAAAGGTGCACCTATAATTTTCACATGGTTATTTCCCTTATCAGTAAACACATGCGAGCAACACATTTGACATACTGTTTTTTGTTTCAGTCAACATCTTGGCGTTAGGTTTTGATTTTGCCTTATTGTGTTGATGAGAGCAACCTTCTGGTCGATTCTGATTTGTTTCCTTTAGTGGACAGTAGCATTGACATTATCAGATTGCTGTATCTGCTAGCAAAGGTGGACAGATCACCTTTCAGTGGTGTGCACTAAGGCGTAGCAGTAGGGCATCACTTACTGATTGTGAACACACTGACCCTGTGCACACCAACACAATAAGTGTAATACCATACATCATATATTGCGTCCTGTGTATGTGGTCATCCGGCCTATTGTACTTGTAATCTTTAACAGTGCTGTACTGCTAACAAGGAAAGTGTGCAGTAGGGGATTGCTTAACGAATGTGAAGACACTGTCTGTGCGTTGGCCAACACAAATGTAGTACGTGTATCTAGCATGCATTGCATTCAGCCCATGTTGTCAGCAGCCTCTTGTATTAGCATTAGTAATACAGTGGTCTCCGTCTAGGAACCCAATCATCGGGAGACAAAAAAAGCGGGCTCTTAGGCAGATTGAAAAGTTACACAACCCGTCTGATCATAGATTGTCTTCGCTTCTATGATTAGTTGATCGTTACTGTTAGTTAAAGATTTATCTATACGAATAAGTACAGCCTTCTTCCCTGTGTGTATTTTATAATTAGATATAGCAATTCCTGATCTTTTTAGGCATGTAATTACACCAATAGCGCCCAGCGTTTAAATGCCGTGTGAGTTTTCACATAACGATATCACTGTTGAAAACATGATATTGCTATGCTATGCCGATAATCACACGAGTGACCCAAGTGTTTACAGACCGACCGAAGTAGCAGAACAGCTGACCATCCAGGAGGTTATACTTACTCCTCCTTATCCACAAAACCAGTCACAGGTGCTGTCCCACGTGAAACAAAGAAATGGTTATATATTAGTCAACAACATGGCCTGATTATGCAGTCATACATCAAGCATCATATCCATTCCTTTGTCTACCTGTTCCCTCAACCCCTGTCCCCATTTTACTGCACATCTAGCACTGTGCATTTCTCTCAAGTAGACATATGATGTGGAATCATACCATAAGTACTCGGGTGTCTTGGCCGGACACCGGGCTCTTAGGCGGATTTTTCCATTTGAGAGAGCCCGGAGCGGGTTCTTAGAGGGGCAAATTATAGAGGAAACATTCCGTTTCACAGTAGAGGCAGGTTCTTAGGCGGACTGGGGTCTTAGGTGGAGGGTTCTTAGGCGGAGACCACTGTACTACCATCAGCTATACAGCAACATAATATTGTATTGTTGTCTTGTAAAAGCCCGCTCCGAGAGACCTTTGACAAGATGGGCAACTGCAGATAGAAGACGGACAGTTTGCATTTAGTGAGCAACATGGCAGTACTAGGTCAGAAGGTTACCAAATCAGCCTTTTCCATGCAGAAATTCTGGCTGTTATCGACATTTTGATTTTCAGGTGTCATTATTTATGTAATTTCTTACAGAGTGAACATAGCAAGAAAAACTGGGCTTGGAAATGTTGTCGTTCACGAGTTCCCTTGTTCCCAGTGTCATTGAACTCGATGTTCAATTGCAAACTGTTTATTTTTAACTATTTGTCTTCTGATTTTAGCCAGTGTTGAAGGGTCACCCTCTTGTCTCTACGACTACGATATCTCCGGCTACGGTCAGATGAGCTCAAACCTTTTTTTTTTCACAAAATGAAAGATGTTATGTGATCGTAAGGACTCCGTTTGCTAGAAACTTGACATACAACTCATTTTGACTGGTTAGGAGACATTTTAACTTTGACTAATTTTGCTGGGAAATGTTAATTTTTTTTAAAAGATAGTCTCTAAAAGGATGTAATTTTTTATAGTTTTCTGTTTCCAGCTAACTTCTTCTTTGATTATGTTTGTTGGAAAATGGTAACTTTCTGTAAATTGCCATCAAGAGAAAATGTGTAGCCTTTGATGTAGTGTTTTTTCTGTGCTTTTATGAATTTGGACTCAGGGTGGCATGCTGAGAGTCAGTTTTTCTCTTTTCTGTCTCACTAGAGTATGATAAAGCAGATGTGATGATATATGAAGAGGTACGTCGCATGCCACCATTTGAACGTCCTTTCCTCGTGTTAGTGGGAGCCAAAGGAGTTGGACGCCGATCGCTGAAGGAAAGACTTATTAAGGATGATCCGAGACGTTTTGGGACTCCAATAGCTCGTAAGTTGCCTGAGAAATTACACAGTAACAGTCCTTTCATGCTGTGGGTGGTATGTAGTTAATAAGTATGAGCATCAGTTTCTTATACGAACAGTGATCCATAGGTCAGCAACTTGTGGCTACTTCAGGATATGGAGTTCCGAGAATTATACATTAACCCACAAAAAAATAAAAAATATTGGCCTTGACATATTAAGATTCCTTTCTTGCAAAATGGCTTTTTTCTTCTCTGTCATGTTTTAACACATCAGCATACAATTTGATACATATGCACTTTAGGGAACAACAGGTAAATGTTACTGTTGTAGTTTGCATAAGTTTGTTTGTTTGTTTTTGTTTCTGAATAAATGAAAGTAGTATGTAGCACTGAAAAATTATAAACATGTTTTTTCTTTTCATAATTATGCCAACAACATGTGAGCATCAGTCCTCTGTGCCCATATTATGCATCTTCTTTGTTATACAGTCAACATGTATAAATATAGGATTTGTATTACATTTTGTGGATAAAGGAGAACTCTTTTGACATAGAATTTGTGCCATACAAATGTGATTAAATTATGATATAATTGTACGGACAGATACATCCCGAGCTCCCCGAGAGAAAGAGGTGGATGGCCAAGGCTACTATTTCACAGACAGAGAGACCATGGAAAATGACATTTTAGACAACAAGTACATCGAGCATGGCGAGTTCAACCATAACCTGTATGGGACAAGGATCGACTCCTGCTGGGACGTCACCAAGTCGGGCAAGATGTGTGTTTTGGACGTCAGCCCAAATGTAAGTGTTCCACCCATGACAATGGTGTC
Organism: Peronia peronii; assembly: GCA_039654565.1. Taxonomy (NCBI): domain Eukaryota; kingdom Metazoa; phylum Mollusca; class Gastropoda; order Systellommatophora; family Onchidiidae; genus Peronia; species Peronia peronii. The sequence goes on from JBCEWB010111951.1 coordinate 9,145, forward strand.
AGCTGTAGGAGCAACCCTAATGCAGGTCATCTGCTCATAACATTTGCATCAGCTGTAGATGTTGACCCAATGAACATCTTCCAGTTCTAACAGTAGCACTAGCTATAGAAGTTACCCTAATGTAAGTCTTGCCTGTATCCTTAACAATTTGAATCCCCCAGAATTAAATTGTCTTAATTACACACAATTTTGTTTTGAGAAAATTAGGTCTCAAGTTGAATTTTTGAATAATTTTGAATAATTACCAGTTCTAAAGTATATTGATTTACATTCTAATTGATTAACGATGGATCACAGTGTGTACCCTTTGTGTAACATATTCTGGAGTCATTTATTAGCATTATTTTCTTTTAACTCTTGCTTTTCAAATGAATTAGGACAATTTACAATTAAAACTTATTATGTTGATCAGAATTATATTGTCCTTTGTGCTTATAGCGTTAATGATGCAGTAATTTGAAAAGTTTCCCATTACCATCAACAAATTTGTCATACCATTTATCTTAATGATGTCTGGACTTGTGATCATTAGATTTGGGGTTCATATACAGGAGAAGACTAGGTCTAACATTTTGTTTTTGGATATTACAATTAGCATGTTCCAAAAAGAATACCTAGCTAAGGCAGAGAATGATCTTGTCAGGGTGAGCGGCCATAGGTTTGAAACCTCGTTATGGTATTTTAACTTCATGAAATGTCTGTGAATTTTTCTTCACATGCCATGCATGTTCCGATGAGGTCAGTTGCTTTGCCGCTAAAAGTCTTATTAAAGGAAGGAGGAGGGGGGGGATCTTCTTTTTGTGTTCTCTTTATTGAGTAATTCACATGGCTATACTCTTTCTCTTCAGGCTTTGAAGATTCTAAAGACCCAAGAATTTATGCCTTACATTGTTTTCATTGCCTCCCCTGCTGTGGAAGCTTTAAAGGTCATGTATGAGGAAGGTCGTCGCTTTACGCGTGGAGGAAAGGTTAGTTTTGCTTGTATTTGTTACGTTTTCTCCTCTTTCAGTCACCTGTGTGGTGATCTCTGCAGATCTGGTCACATGACAAGGTGAAATGAGTGACCTGGTGTAAGTATTTCTATGGTGCAACTGTCAGTGTCAAGGGAAAGGGGTATGAGTGTGCTTTGCCTTGGTGAAAAAACAGCTAGATTGACATATCTCTGATGTCAAGATATTCAAGTTTAGAGTTCATTTCAGTGATGCCATTTCATAAAATCTTATGTTCTGTATAAAGTCCCTTTCACATCTGGTCATTTCATGTGGTTGCCTCAATTTTCTGAAACATACACATTTAGCAGACGGCAGATCACTGACAAATCACAGCATCTCTGTATTCTTTAAACGCAAAAAAATAATGAAAATTTTTTGCTTTTCTCGTTAGGGAGAAAAGCGACTTTCCTGCATTGTCCTGATACTTCTTTCATTATTCGCTGTCAAGTTTGCTGTCAAATTTTTAGTGTTGTAACAGCCAATTTGATGACAGATTTTATTGAGCCAAGAAAGTCATGAGGGCGTGGTAACTAGCAGACCATCTCAGCAGTCTGTATCAATGTCAACAATGGCATTGTCAGGCTTTTGTTAAATTTGGTAGAAATTCATGAACCATGAACTGGTCCAGCAAAAACTGCAAGCCTCCTAGCAATTTAACTTCCTGCACTTGGACGTATATTCTCTATCTTTAGAAAATCTGTAAGATAGGCAGGTCTAGATAAGGCAAAACATGTATACCTTTAATCAGAAAATGCTGAATCTGGACACAAATTTATGCAACTTGTGCAATAAACGCTCCTCTTCCTGGTTCTATAATGTATCCAAAAACAAACAAAAAATGTGTAAATATGACAAAAGTGTTTGTTTACGAGTTGGCAACTGAGCTGTTGCTGTAGACAGAAAAGAATTAACTCGTTTACACAAGTAACATACAGTTTTCATTCCTCTGTGGATGAATTATAATGTTTACCTAAGAGACTAACACTGTTGAACAGAAGCAATAGTCCTTTCATGGACTGTACAGTTAAAAAAAACTTGAGGGAAAGGGAATGAATGTGAACAGAAAATTGAGTGCAAATGGAGCTAGTACATCATAAAGCCAATGTTATCACTGCCATTTGATCTTAGGATGGACAGCTAATGGCATGCAGGATATCAACATTTGATGTATGTCAGTTTGCTGAATCATGAAGCGAACAGCTTGTCAGATCAGTTATCAGTTTATCTTCAACCAGTGAAAATTATTACTATCATTAATCATTTTGGAAAAAAAATTTATTAGTGCTCAGTGTCAACATTTTCTTTCCTCTTCATGTAGGAACTCCAAATTAATTTTTCAAAAAAGTAAAATATGACATTTTTTTAAAAAAATTTAAAAAAACATATACATAAAAAAAACTATTATGAAACTGTTCTGAAATATGTATTCTAAACAGGTTTAGTGATAAATAGTTCAGTATTGATACACTTTACTACTTTGAACAGGTTCATGTTTGCCTGTGATTAAACAAAAAATTGAAAATCAATTCTGTAGTTACTATGTGTCAATATAGCAACTTCAGTGATATTAACAATATAAGGTATTGATACACTGTTGAAACCCCTGTTGCCTGGACGCCATTTGTTTGTAGACAGAAACTACACCAGCTACCCACTCCTCCTGTCTTGCAACATGGACCGTAAACGTTAGTTGCCATGTTTCCCACCTGCACTAAAAACTAAGGCTGGCCTTCAGAGAACTACAATAGCACATGCAGGGCACAAAGTATTTATGTGAGTCATTCTATAACAAGAAGGCCAGAAAGCCTGTCTGGCATTTTGCTGGGTTTTGTAACTGTTATGTTCTGATGACTTGATGTAATGACCACATTTCTTGACATTTTTACTTATAAGTGACATTTTATGAAGTGGCTTATTTGTATTCATTAGAGATTTCTAAAACTTTGTTTATGCATTGAAAAATGAACATTCTTGGATTGATATATTGTTTAAACATTGCAAATGGATTATTATCTATCATGAACATGTAAGTCGAGAACACATCTTTATTTTTCTTCTTCTTTTTTTTTTTTTTGTTTGTTTGTTTTTTTTTTTTGGTTTTGTTTGCACACTAAGTCTCCCTTTACGTGATTCAAACATGGTTTTCAAGCTCAAATTGAATTCTGCAATGATTTCTGAAGAAAAATGAGTGCTCATTTATTTACTTAAGCCTACAAATTAAAAAGAAACACACTTAATTTATTATCATCTAAATCACAAAAATGGCTGTGCAAAAAATGGAATAGGCCTGTGATACTAAGAGAAGGAAACGAATTTCATTCTTTGAAACTTATACTCACTTTCTCTGACTCATTATCAAGTCGCTGAAGGAGACTTACTCATCATCAAATGCAGAATAGGAACCACCATGCTGTTTTACTGCCTCTATCAGTTTGCATTTTTACCAGCTAATGTTGCCTGGAACTTTTCTTTTGGGTTTTGTCTTCCAGTGTGAAGAACCCTTGCCTTCAGCCCACTATATGTATCATTTTCTGTGAGTGACTATACTGTGAATTAATTGATAAACTATGTGAGGGAAAATTAAATTTGCATTAAATTTTGAGAAAAAAAAGACAAGGAATAAACAAGGATTTAGTTTCTTCTGGGCGTGAAACATTTGGAACATGTATGGAATTTACTCTTAGCACTTTTATTTCACATTAAAATCACATGTGAAATAACAGTGTAGATCTAGATCTAAGTCTAAGTAACTCTATTAACAGTTTTTGACATATGAATGAGAGGAAAACATGACAAAGGTTATAAAACTGTCAACAACATAGTAATGATGAGACGTTCATCATGATTTGAAACTGAGAACTTGGACGGGTCCAAGCAACAGAATCCTATGGGTAATAATGGCAACAGGTTCATCACTTCATAAATGTAAATACTCTCATAGCTCAAAATCTAATTATGGTAGTTAAATGTGGTCATAAGAATTTAAAATTGTTTTCCTCATGACATAACTTCCTGCTGGAGGTTGAAAAGCAAAGTAAATACCACAGTTAAACCCCCTCCTCCTCCTCCTCCTTCTCCTCCTCTCAGCCCTACAGTTTTATGAAACAGTCATGCGTCCAACCAAAACAAGACATGACTGCCGCGTGACCAATCTATGAATCGAGAAATAGGTCCTCACTTTCCTATCAATTGTTATTTAGAATAGGGAAAACATGTTGCCAATATGTTTACAAAGAAAAAGTATCATCTATCCCATTGATGTACATTTTTAAGAGAGAAATGTGACAGAAAAAAGCTAACCAAGCCACTGAAGTTCAGGTTGACAACTATCCGAAAAATCCATGCAAGAGAAGTGATCTCAGTCCAGTTGAACCAATGAAAACACTAGTTGTAAAGTATATTGTGGTGTAATTTTTTATCAATTCTTGAATGAATTGCTAAAATAATATATCACTTTCCAATGGGCACCTTGGAATCCATTGAGATATTTTGGTTAGCTGCTCTGTGACCATGGCCTGCGGACACAAAACAAAGTTTCTTGGTTTAGTTAGAACTAGGTCTCTTTTGGTTAGCTCATGAATGTGTCTGACATTTGCTTCAGAATGAAATGGGACAAATCTAAAAAGAAAATGAATAGACTTTAATTCAGTATATTTTTGCAACATGTAAATACAGGGATTCTTAATGAAAAATGTCTCTCATTTTCTTGTCACGATTTTTTCTGTGTTTGTGCCCATTGTATTAAATATACCAGTATGAAGTTTATTTTTCCTGGTTTTCTAATCACCTATTGAAAAAACCGAAAAACCAGTGAGATCCATCCGCCAAACATCACAGGGAATGCACTCAAAGAAAATCTGCCGGGTCGTGATGAAAAACCAGATTGATGACTCACTGTCAGTGCAAAATAGCATACACTGGCAAAGAAAGTAGTGCCATCTTAAAGAGGGAAAGATGATTTTTTTCATTGAAGCCAAACATAAGGGTCTGCTTGTTGAAATATGTCAGATACATGTGGGGCACATGACAAATTATTATTTTGACCTTTTTCACACTGCCAGCATGTTATTAGGCCAATTTGGAGTACCTGCTTAAGGTAGCAAATCTAGACAAATGCCACTTCTCAAATGTTCAAGATTTTCTGAAGCACAATTTTATTTCATTTTCCATTTATTACTCATTTTAGATTTTTAGATGTATAAACATATTTTATTTTGCCAGATGTTTTATGTTTCCTTGGTGAACAATTGCTCTGACATGCTGTGTACACATTTCAAAAGTCGAACATTTCTGGTGAGCTCAACATTTTTCTTTTCTTTCTGTTCAGGGTGGAGCTCCAGTGGTTGAGATGAAGAGCGTGAGTATGATTTTGTATCTCTGCTATCAACTAATCTTGATATATCTGAACAATGGAAATGTATTTGGCACTAAGTTGAGTGTTTTGTTCTGTTTTGTTTGTTTTAAGCCTGTTCCCTATCATCTTCACAGGGCTAGTCTTCTGCTGCCTAACTGCTGTTTTTCTACAAAAAATCTTTTGACATTAGTTGGAACTGACTTTGTTTTTTTACAGCTGGTCTGTTGGTTGATAATTTTTTTTTTTTTTTTTAACAAGATTATTATTATTGTTACTGTTTTTTTTTTTTGTGCAGTACAAGTCTCCCATGAGAAATATGAAATTAGAAGTATGATTAAATTTTATACATGCTCTTACATAGGGGGCAATCTAGGCTATCATTCTGGGGTGTCCATTCAAAAGACAAAGTTTGTAATTGAGCGATTGTATGAGAGTTGTCAACGAGAGAAAGTCAACGTAGGAATCTTGCAATAAAAATGTGTAAGGTCATGGATTGAGAAAATGCTGAAGAGGAGACTGACAGAAAAGGATAGTTGTTCCTGGGCACACTCTAGATCTATATAGTGTAGCCACATTTTGATCTGATAAATTAATTAACATAGAGCATGTGCTTTTTTTCTTTTTGGAACAAACTTTTTTTTCTAATAGTAAGTCATGGCCAACCCAGATGACAGTGGAAACTAGCAAAGTTCTTGTATTATAGCACCATTTAGCTTAATTTTGATTCTTTTAATCTTTGTTATGCAATACGACTGCGCTGACTGACCCAATAAAATTTTCCGACTTTTTCTTGACAACATTTTGATGTCCTTGTTAAAATGCAAATGAGCCATTCTCAAAAGGTTGACCATATAATTGTCAAACATAGGGGAATTTTTTGACAGCCTTGAATAGATAAATAAATCAGTACCTTAGGATATCAGGTCTATTATCTTAAAAGGAAAAGAAAGTTCAACTCATGGTTATTGCTGTAAGTGGCCTTGAAATGTAGAGTTCCATATTTCTTAGATGTAATTGTAACAATGACACAAGAAAGAGTAATTTTCTTATGATTTTAGACTACGTCAAGTTGAAATAACATTTTACATAACTTCATAAGATGTAAATTTGGTGATCAGAATGTATTTTGTACCACCCAGTTATTCTAGAAGCATATTATGTATGTTTCATTTTTGTCATTGTTAGATCTAAGAAAAATACATTTCATCACTTTGTGTTAACATGCATTTTAGTCAGAAATATTATTCAAAATTATTTCTAAACATGCATCAATGTTCCTAAAGTAATTTATAGGCTTCAGATGAGATGAGAGCAGCAGGAAATCACAAAGCAATTAAACATATTAAATTTCTTAGTTGTAACAGTGACCAAAAAAAAAAAAAATGAATTAAAGGAATATTATCCCCACAAACAGGGCTAACCCCTAAAATGTTACTGAGTCACATACAGAATGGGTAGGATAAGACTGCCATGTAGTGCGGGCCTCTGAATATGGAATTTTGCCTTTGGCTGTATACGATCAAGGTCTAATATTTATAAGATATGTTGTGTCAGTATAATGACAAAAAATAAATTTATAAAATACTAACTCATTGAAAAATCTGCTAGCTGTAAACATTGTCATGTAATATAAATGCCTCCCCCATTACCCTACTATATTTAGGAACATTGTTCTGAATTGTTTAGCCATAGACAATCATTTGGCTGTATTCTTAATATCAAAAGCAGTGTTCAGTTGTACATGGTAGAGACTATTTATTATACACAAAAGCATCTAGATCTAATTGAGCCATGCCAGGGCAGATAACATACAAATTAGACCATTTGAAACAATTGCCATCTGAATTATGCCTGGAAATAAATACTGTGATATGACAGAAGTCATTCCTAGAGATTGAATTATAATTACTTAGACATGGCGATGATGAAATATCCACTACTTTGACATAGCAAATGAAGAAGCACACTACTTTTTTAAAGTTGCAAAACAAAAATCTAGACGAAAACAGACCTAGATCTTCTTCAAAATCGAGACAAAGTTTCAAGACCACACTAGTTTCATATGATTAAAGCACTGAATAAATGGCATTCAGTGTTTGCAATTTCCAGACCATAATTTTCATGTTCTTATATGTAACACACAATAAAGTGATGATAAAAATATAACTTGACCCACTAGCGCCTCGTTTCACTTTGCAGATCGTCCAGTAACATTGGAAATGGTTCCCATGATCATTTCCGGTAAATTAAAAAGTTAGTCAGGAAAAAAAAACTAAAAACATGGGTGCCGACAGGGTTGTTTCTTGGATGTAACAAATAACAAAAATTCATATTCTTGGAAATTGGCAGAGTTATTTAGCTTGTTGGGTTGTTTTTCATATTTAAGAGCTCATGGTTATCAAGCCCACTCCTACAATTTCTCATGGCCAGAAAATGGTGCCTTGTATAAAAATTGATCACTCAGAGATCTACCTATGGATGACGAAAAAAGTATGTCTAAGAACACAAAAATAATAGACCTTCAAACACTAGATCCAGACAGCATTTGAGGAAATGATACTTCACATTGAAAATAGAAGCATTGGGCCATTATTTAATGTAGCAAGTCAGGATCTTATGTCAATTATTTTGCCATCCCAAGAATATCAAGAGAAGCCCTCAGCAGAAGTGACAATCTGAGGTTAAGATTTTAAGGACATTTAGGATTTCGGACCTTTGTCAATGCATGTCTAGCCAAGTAATCTTTAGATTTGTTTATTCTGTCTCTTCAATGCATGTTTAGGACATACAAGCAATAAAAAACAAAAATTTAGTGTTAGTCTTTCTTTTTCTGAATCTGAAGTGAGGGTTATGGTTAACCTTTTGAGAATGGCTCAAATAAAGATTCAGCAAGAGTGAGTTTCATCAATATCAAGATATGGGGGGAAAAAAACTACAGTTTTCACAAAATTTGAATGTGGTCACCATTTATCATTTCCACTTCTCATTTCCATATAGACAAATAAATACTCATGTATGTTTTTCATATTCATAAATTGATAGCAATTGGAGAGCAGGGTGGGGGCATGGTGGGGGGGAGATGGAAGTGCCTATGGCAGTTTTATTGCATACTCAGGGGACCAGCTTGGGAATGGTGGGTGCTTGATCAGGTTATACATAGAAAGTTTATGGGATGTTTGGTTGCAGATGCTGACCTCGTAATTGAAATTGGGTGAACTCATTCATAGATGGATTTCACTTAAAATGAGTATACTGGATTGTGTTTCATCAAGAGCTTGTCATACCGATGACACTGACAGATGATGGATTACACGATGAGAAGTGATCATTATATTGGTCATGACATAGATCATCTCACAATCTTTTATCTATTTTAGTTTTTTTTTTTTTCACTTCTGAACAGCGGAGTGGTCAACTTCAGACAAGTTGGGGTCCTTTTTTTTTTTTTTTATTGCCCTAGCGACATCAACTTATATGATATTTATTTACCACATTGTACAAAACAAGTGAAAAATTCCATTTATGTAACCACAGACCAGAACATTGTCAATCATACTTTTAGCTGATTACTTTGTAGGACAGACCCCATTTATTTACTTTCCATTGTTCTCCTGGGTACACAAAGGTTACAGTCTCATTCACCTGAGCAGAATATGTTTGTACATTTCATTAGAAATCATACATAAGTCTTCAAAAAAAAAAAAAAAATCACACATGAGTTTAAAAAAAAAAAAAAATTAATTAAAAAATAAAAGGAAATTGCATTTTTATGTTTAGCTTTCAATAGAAAATCATAACATTATAGTACTGAACAGAAATCATGAGTTAATTATTCTCAACAAAATCTCATATATCACCTAGAAATATTTGCACTCATCTTTCAATGGCTGCAAATCTGACTTATTTTTCACTATTTTTATTTGAAACCCATGTAAGTGAAAAAAAATCTTGTCAACTTTCAGGAAGACGATTTCATTGCCACAATGAAAGAAAGTGCCAAGATAGAACGTCAGTTTGGTGGCTACTTTGATGAAGTCATTGTGAACGACAACTTTGAGGAAACCTATCGCTTGCTGAGGAAGAGCTTGAATGAGATGAAGTCCAAGGAGCAGTGGATACCAGTCAACTGGGTGCACTGAACTGCCAGTCAGACATGAACTTTGCATTGAAAATTTGTGTTATCATTTGTTGGTGAGATGGCAATGGAAGAAGTGTATCTGGCACAACCAGGTAAAATGGCTGAGATGTCAAAGAAGATTTTTGTTGAGACAGTTGATTTTTGTTGACCATGGAGTTACATCGTTAACTTTGAGCATGGATATTCTTTCAGGGAAGAGTTGTAGCTGAATAATTTGTTCACCACTATAAATAACAGTTCTTCTCTTTCTTTTGATAATATCTGTATGTGAAAATTTTGACATTCAGTTCTTTTTGACTAGATGGTGCAAGATTTATGCCTAAAAAGATGGCAGCAGAATTCGTACATTGCTGGTGGGACAAGAGAGTACTGAAATATATAATTTCTGAGTAGATGATGGTAAGCTGACACAGAAAAAAAAAAAAAAAAAAGATTAATTATGCTGTTTAAGATGGAAAGATTAAACTTTTGATGAGATTGACCTTAAAGCCAGACCATTATGTGATTGAAAAGGCAGTTTAACCCTTTGAAGCCTGTTCACCAGTGCCTGAAAAACACCTGTCCCTGGCCCCCTGGGCTGAGAACGCAGATTTCTCATTTTATGTTGAATATATTTTGTAAACACCAGCCTCAAACATTTGTAATCACCATAGTCCTAAATGTTCTTGCCTCAACGCGACCTGTTAAATCTGTTTTTAACTGTAGTAGATGCTTAGGACTGGAGTAAGTGTGTCAGCCCAGTCTACTGGGCTGTGGGGTATTTGACACTGGAAAATCTGCCTGGTGTACCGGGTTGCATGGTTCAGTGGGTTAATTTTAAGTTTTAGCAGAAACTGCTGGATGCCTGTGTTTTCATAACAATATTTGTTGACATTTACAAAATGAAAGTTTAGACCTTATGGCAGTGTGTACAGGAAGAAGGTCAAGTTAGTTACATAAATATTATTTGAAAAAGTAAATAGATTATTGTTTTGACCAGTTCCATTATTTCCCTTCGCCAGACACATGAGAGCTTGAACAAGCAGGGTAAAGGATAAATAAAAGAATAATTTCTTATCATTTAAAAGATTGATCATGAGGAAGATAAAATTATTTTAATGAAAAGAAAGTGTTTTCTGTATATCACGAATTTTAAAAAAAAAATGTTCATGATTTAAGTTTCAAACAAAGAGCACGAAATGATTTTTTCTCTTCTTTACACTACTTGTTCAACTTTTCTTGTGTTTGACAAAAGGAAGTAATAGGGCTGGTCAACATGATCTCCCATTTATATCTCATATCAAGTGAGCTATTTTTGAGGAGAATAGCTCCTTAGTATTTGCTAGGATTTTGACTGTGAACAAACTGATATCTCAGTTAAATTGGTTGGACAACATAAGTAAAAGATTCTAACATATAGATGTGCATATGTGAATTCTCTCTTGTGCTCACAGATGACAGATGTCACATGTGATTGACTGATGAGCAGTTTAAACAGGACATAGATAAGACACAAAAATATGCAAAGAGGCTTGGCATTTGGGTATAACTCAGCAAGAGCTATTAGTAATGGGATGTGATTTACTCATTGAAATATTTATTGTGTGAGCCTTTGCTGGTAGGTATTTCTTTTTTTCCACGCACTTTACAAAACTGGTTCTTAAGGCAACAAAAATGACCCTTGAGCACTGAAATTTGAATAAGATGTGTGCTTAGTAAAATATGATGATTTAAATGTGGATGCAGAACATAGCCGCGAAGCTGTCAGGAGAAATGTCAAAAATGTCTCTAGTTATAAAATTGACATGTTTTTAGCATATGAACCATGACGTTTTGAGTCTGTCAATTTTATGCTTTAAAATTCAGCGATGAAATGAAGTGAATGCTGATATTGTCGGTGTGTAGTTTATTGACTGTAACTATATTTTTGATGGTGTTACATCAGAAAAATTGACTTCTCTTATCTTTTTGTCTCTGCCCATTTGAAATTTTCACCTTTGAACATTTCACATCATCATTTCAGGGGGTCATCTTCGATTCACCATGAATCCATCCCTGTTGCTAGTTATGGGACGCGGGAACCATGATACTCTTGTTCAGTGGGTGGGCTTCCAAATTTAGAAGTTGAGGCTATTTCTGTGACCATTTTGTGATCATAGTTATGTTCGAAAGATATTTGACATTTTGTCAAAATTCAAAGTAAATATGAATAGAGTGACATTGTGTCATTGTAGACGTGCATTGTCAGTCAAATTCAATTCTCAAAATCTAAGTTTGTCCAAATTTTCATGACAAAAATTAAATTTTGAAAATGGAAGAAATTGTGATGACACAAGTACTAACTCATAGATATTTAGAATTTTTGTTTTCCCTGGTCTTCTGCGTTTTGTATGCCCTTCATGTTATTTTAAATTATAAAAACCTAGGAAACACAAAAGTAATTTTTTGTTTGGTCATCTTCTAAAAAAAATGTGTCATCATAGTTACGTTCCAGAGATTTCAAGTTGTTGTTACATAATATCAATTACATGGCAAGGCAGTCATCTGTGAGTCTGCAAACATATGTTTTCATAGGAGTACATGAATATAAAAAGTCATATTACAAAAAAGAATATTAGCAACTCCACTTCCAACCATATTTTAGATATCCACTTATTGGCAAAGGCGCATTGGTTTATTTATTCTGTATTTATTCATTGTTTGATGCTATCCTTTTTTGGCCATATCCATTTGTCACAAGAGTTGTAAATTTCTCATTTACATTTTTATTTAATTTCATAAATAAATGTTTGTTCTGACTGACACATCCTCAGTTGAGGTTTGATCAGTTTGTGATCACAAAATGTCTTAGAAATAGTATCAGTATAGTATAATGATAAGCTTCAACCGTCGTCATGGAGAACAAGCCATATGAGAAGTAGTGTCATGTTTTGGAGAAAACTGAACAGCATCCAGCAGTCTCTCAGTCTGCCTCATTTGATGGTTCAACAAGTTCTACACAGGGACTGCGAAGGGCAAGAAACATGTAGAGCACATTACAGGGTTTGACTCTCCATCAAACCCCAGAATCACTGGCCATCATTATATTGCCACAAAATATGTTGTTCACATAAATTTCATTCAAAACCCATGCTTCAAAGAGGAGAAAATAGCTCTTTCTGTTCATATCAAATGCAAATATTGATGATATCAAACTCACTGATTGGCAAACTGTGCCATTATGTTCTATTACTATGATAGTGGAGAGCAGTCTGTCTGAGAGGATTCAAAATTGAAATTTTGACTGTGAGTTCAGTTGTTATGTCCTTAATCTATGGACATTTGAGAGATTCACGATTATGATGTCCTGCAACAGAGGGTATAATATCAGGTGTCAAGGGAAATTTCATAACAAAATTAGATTCACAGCCGATAAAACTTTGAATGTGAATCTTTCAGCAGAGAAGAATATTGAACGTAGAAACTTCATCATGAAGGCATATAGTATAATATTTTCTTCCTTGAGCCAATTACTCTGTGCATGAAAACTTTGACATTAGATAGAGTCATTTCACATGGTTGTACCACATCTTGCATGGCTAAGGTGTTCTATGGAAATCCTCAGTTTGTCATCATAGTGGATAGGCAAAGACTGGACAAACATTCCATATTGTGCACAGTATGATAACAATCAGAATTTTGTTGTAATGTATGACTTTCTTGTGTGTGTGTTTTTTTTTTTATTGTCAGTTCCTGATGCTCACGTGTCAAATTTCTGATAGTTTTGAGTTTGCCTCTACTCACATTGAGCACCGTCCGTTCACACTAGTGCCTGTTCTTAAAGTACTTCCAGACTGAGTTCCTTCATAAAAACCATTCCACTAACCACTAACACCACTCTTACCCTTGACATCCAAACCCCATCATGTATAACTTCACCAGTGTCAGTATCTCACTACCTTTGTTTGAGATATACATAGCATTTTGGAGAAACCAAAAGATTGGTTGATAGATAATTTCATTTAAAATGAATACAGGGTTTCATCAAAGTAGCTTCTCATCATTTCTCGTAATGAGTATTTCTCATCATTTGATAAAAATCCTGTAATTTGTATAAAATCAGTAGAATAGAGAAAAGTATTTTGACTTCACTACTTTAAAAATTACAACATACCTGCCAACATTTAATGATTTGTATTTCAATGAGACTTCGAACTTTTCGCCATCAGATAGGTTTCTCCAGAGCACCACATTTTTTTAGCCAAGCTTATAAATCTTCACACAAGTTTCGTTTGTTTAATACTGGCCTGAATCACATCGTACATATGTATAATATATAGTAGTCCAGTTCTCGTATTTCTGAAAGCTTCCTGTAGAGTGGATTCATTATGTCCAGTATCTGAAATGTTTGGTATATGCCAGAAATATATTTATAGCTATGAGAAAGGAAGTTGAACTGTTAGTGCTTTTGATATGAATTGTTGAATTATGTCTTTGTATGTTAATTCTTACCCTATATCCATGTTCATTTTGATAGATATAAGTTGTTGTGTCTGCCATATATACTCTGTCAGAGGAAGACAGTGCAACCAAGAAGAGAGGAAGCATTTCAGTTCTAACTTTCTCTAAAGTTGCAGTTCATCGAGAGATATGATCAAGGTGAACCTTTTGTTGTCATGTTGAAAGAAGGCAGGTGAACTGTCCACTTAGTGAATTGAAGCGTTTCATACAGCGTAATTAAACCCTTACCATTGGTGTATGTGATAAAATGTATACATTAATTGTATACATAGGCCTTTATAGCAAAACCCCAAGTATTTGGATACCCTGTTATCTGTTTTCAATGCCACCAGTTGTGAAATAAACTTTGGTATAGATTGTGAAATTCTAAGTGTACTTTTTGGCTCTGTTGTCAGTGCTGATTACTTCAAGCACTGAAGCTGGTATATCTTGATGAGAAAATAACTTTTGCAGAACAAATAATACTTGAATATAAAGAGTGAGGCGCCTCCTAACTAGTGTCAAAGGCATCGCTATTTAACAAAACAAAACAAGGGAAAGAAAAGAATGCAAAAATCTTTTAGACATGCTCAGAAAAAAAAAGAAAGGAACAATCTGATGTTCTCCAAACTATATTTAATTTTCTCAAATTATGTCAGCTTAAAGTACTTCAAGGGTCATATTTATGCAAAATGTCATATACTTCATTATGTATGTCAACTGTTATACACTTCGCCTGTGAATTTGTTGCTGTCAATACTGCCATTCATTTAACCAGAGATGTCCATCCACATGATGAACTAATCTTAGGCTGGCTAAGGTTAGTCTATGCATGGCCTTGGCCTTGATGGGGTTAGCCTTTTCATCGCCTGGCAGGGGCTGCCTTCAAGAGAAACATTCCAGAAATCAGCTGTTGTGCAAGATTTTGTTGTTATAAATCAAGTGTCACTCTCTCTGGCTGCAAAACAACAGTGTTGAGTGAGAGGACAGAGGTTTTGTGATAAGATTGATGGTTGACATACAGATTGCTTGCCATCAGCCGTGTGTTGGCAGGTTGTGAGATAAGGTAACAGTGGGGACTAACGTACATTTCATTTGCCATTGTGAGACCAGATATGATAAGATTAATGATTGACGTACAGATACTCTATCAGTGGCCATGGATTTACCACAGTGTGAGAAAATATAAGATGGATGATTGACATAGATATCCTGTGTCATTGGCCAGAGATTTTCTGTCAAGTTGTGAGATAAATTGATTGAATAAGAGTCCTCGACCATAAGCTGTAAATTGTCTGTCAAGTTGTGAGATAAGAAAAGATATGGTGAGATGAGGTTGATTATTGACATACGTATCCTCTACTATCAGGAGGTACATTTTCTTCCACATCATGAGATACGAAAAGAAAATGTATGATACATGATTGAGATACAGATCCAATGTTGTTGGCCATACATTGGCAGGTTGTGAGTTAAAGATTGGCAGAATCTTTGTCAGTACTTTGGAAGTCCCAGAAATTCATGATATTGCCACATTAGGTACATGGATGCATGTAAATAAATATTCCAAGAATTTTTTTTTTTTTTATGTACAGTTATGACGGTTGTGCCTATTATATTTTTTTGTTAGTGTTCATTATCATTCTGTTTTCTTCTTTGATGTAGTATCATATTACAGATATATTTTGCCACCATTAGAACTTGTTATTTTACAGCAGCACCATTTTTCTTGAGCCATCCTAACATATACCATATATCATTATTTTTCATTTCTTATCATTGGTTGTAATGCTATGACTTTTTTCCTATGGGTTTTTTTTTTTCCATCTGTTAAATTTTTTTTTTTCACTCTATTTTTTCTCTCCATCTTTTGACTCTACATTTTATGTGTACAGTGTACTTAAATGAAACAATAAAATTGCAATAACATCAAACGACAGGGAAAAAGTAATGACTAGTAAATGCAACACAAATAGAGTAGTTATATACCATTATGTCTGTGTGTGGGAGAATGTTAGAATGATATATGTTTTGTTGACAATTATAGCCTAAAATTCTACAAGATCGTTGATTGATTGTTGCATGCATTTTATTGAAGTATTGATTGATTCGTAGATTTCCATTCCATTCATTTTTCTGTCAGATATATATACAACCACAAGTTTATTAAATTTTATCTTTTATCAGAGACTTGATTTTTGTTTTGTAGTTCCAGTATGAACCTGAGTGACTATGGGTTTATTCCGTCCAAATAGATGTCTAGATTTATCATAGATCAGTTTAAGATGTGTACAAAAATCTTTATAGAGATAGATCATGTCTCAAAGCATGAGGCTGAAAGAAAATTGATTGATTGATTGAAAGCACGAAATTCATCAGATTGCATGCTTCTTATCATGAAAAAACAAGCCATAATCATCTACATTCCCAGTGAATTGTGAACGATTTTATGATTAGCAAATTGTAGATGTCAAGTTGATAAATTATAACCCAGTTTGATAATAAGCACATAGACAGTGTATCACTACTATGTTCATGTAATATACAAATGTTGGGATCATGCAAATTGGTATGCTTAGTGAAAATAAGTTTAGAAAAAAATCGAGCAGTGAATACAAAAATAACTTGTAACTGGTGTCAACTTAATTAAACTGAGAATCTGATTCAGTTGAACCCCCTGACATATGTGAGAGATGGCGGCCATTTCTATGGCAATCATGAGCGATTTTAATTTTTTTTTTTCAATTGTTTTCCTCAAGTTTGACCATGACGAAACCAATAGTAATGGTTAAAATCATCTCTCTCGAGCGGTTTCCAAAATGACTTCCAGGTCCTTCAGTCCTAATCCCTTCCCTTCCCCCCTCCCCCATTCCCCCCTTCCCCCTTTAATTGGACTTTCCACGCCCCCTGAGCTCACAACGCCTCAGCAATAACAAAACTAAATTATTCCACAAAAAGCTACAAATTTTTTAACTCAAAGTATCAAGAAAGTATAGATGGCGAACAAAAATAAGAGATTAGCTAATGCCTTACTGTTGACGTACTGATGTATAACGTGTGAGACCCCATTTGTGTTTACAAACAACACAGCCATTCTTTGAACTTTGCCCACTCAGCAACGAATCAGTGATGGAGTTATTAAAACCGAGCCAGTGTGATATCGGCTTGAGAGTAACAAACTTTGCATGGCCATTAAGTCTTATAATTAAGCCTAACTATTTGAGGTCAGGTTCACCATGACACAACTGGATCCATCTAGCGATATCAAGCTTGGCACTCTAGCTGCAGAGTAACAGATTTGACAATGCCATCTTTGTCCTGCATTTCATGGAACGTTTTGTGTAATTCTGAATTTGTGTCCATACACCCACTGGTACAAAAAGCTGTAATACATGTATATAATTTCGTACTCATATGAAGATGCAAGGCCTGAGTATAATCTGGTAAGGAAACTATTACTGTTTAAAAAAAACAAAACAAAAGACACCAACACCAAAACCGGAATTCAAATTTGACCCAAAAAACAAGCTAACCCTCGTGTCACTCTCCCCGCCCCCCCCCCCCCCCCCTCCTTTCAGTGGTACTCACTGAGCTGAAAACAAACTTTTCTCTATCCGAAAGGAATCTGTACAACATCATATAAGTTTATAAACAATCTCATAAATCTTCCCAAATATTTCATTTTAATGGCTAAGGTTCCGATGTTGCATGACTTTCAACCTCCACGGGGATGTTTGTTTCGGAATAGCTATAGGGTGCCTATTACAAATCATGACATTCCATTTCTCTGTAATGTATGTATAATTCTGCAGTAATTAAATTCTCATAGTTCTGACATCTTTGTTTAGCATTGGATTGTCATTATTCAGTATCTAAAATGCCACAGATCATTTTACTAGTTATGTGTCAGAAGTACGCTTTATAGCTATGACAAACTGTCATGAGATATGAATATGTCAGATATGAATAAGATAAGAATTGTTGAATTATGGTTTTGCATTGTTCATTCTTACCCACATATCTATGTTCACATTAAGGGACATGAATTGTTATGTCTGCCATATATACTCACACAGGGGAGGGCAGTGCAATAAGGAAAGAGAGGGGACATTTCAGATTTAATTTTCTTTAAATTTGCAATACAACGAGACATTGTATACACCATTAGTGTACATGTACAACAAAGCCTTAAATATCTGGATAGCATGTCATCTGTTTTCTGTGCCACAAGAACATAAAGTTTGCTACAGATTGTGAAACACTGAGTTTACCTTTTGGTTCTGATATCAGTCCTGACCAATTCAAGCATTAAAATATCATGTCCTGCTAACCAAACTGCATATATATGTGTAAAAGGTGAGGAGTCATCTGCCTAGTTTCAAAAGCAACTTTAAAAATAAAAGAGAGAGAAAAAGTAAAAAAGAAAGGAAGAATTGCAAAAATTTCTCTGAAAAAAAAACAAGAACGAACAATCTAATGTTCTCCAGAGGATATTTAATTTTCCTGCATTATGTCGGTTTA
>JBCEWB010111952.1:0-10000 GCA_039654565.1 Peronia peronii
CCCCCCTCAGGGGCTCAGTGCTGACACAAGTTAATGTCTTAATCTCACAGGGATTAAGGTAGGGCTAGGCAGGGCAAGTTATACACTGAAACACCTTGACCTCTGGGAATGAGACGGGGGGAATAACCTGATCAGGTTGTCAACTCTTTCTCCTCCCCCACTCGCCCCCTCTCCCCCCTGGTGAGGGAGGGGGGAGGGGGAGGGCGTAGTTTGTCGGAGAAGGGGGATGAAGTGATATCTGAAAAGCAATTATATATTTTTTCCTTGGTTAGATTGAATATTTTTTTGTGTACGAGAAGAGAACCCGCGTCGTTCGTGAGAGATTTTTAACATAAAGATCAAACCGATACTGTCCTGCGACTTAAAGTGTATGGCAAGCTTGCGCACCTCGATGTTGGTATTTTGGGTGAATAAAGTGAATGTTACTCAGAGAAAACATATTCGGTATTTTGAACGCGTCATTCTGTCGAACGTACAATTCGGATCGAACATTCTCGCAAGTTTACTATTCAATGACTATCGCCTTTTTAGAATAACATCAAACATAGCAAGCTTTTTTTCGGTTTTAAGTAAGTAGAAGCAGAGATTTTTACGCAACAGTGTTGTGTGCCAAATTTCATGTAGATACATTCGGTTACTTTCGAGTTCATAAGCCTCTTGTGGATTTTGTTTGCAGATTTGTAGATACGATCAGTAACTGGCGCTATTTTTGAAGCTGTATTTTATTACCGTTATTGCCGTTGCTTGTTGGTTGTGGTGGTGTTCATTTCCTCTTTTTGTAATGTCGCTGATTAACTCTGTGCATCCCTTTGAGAAGAAACAAAGTGAGACCAGGTAAAACCGCAAGGCCATCAGCTGATTAACTGCTCTGTATAACGAACAGTATAGCAAATTGTATCGGCTCTTGTGTTCGAGCAATTAGTGTGTCGCTATGCAGGCCAGGGCAAAGAAAAAAAAATTAAGAAATAAATAAGGAGCGCCTTTCTTCTCCTTTTTTTTTGTGTGAACTATATGTAAAAATAATGAGCAATGATAACATCCTGTGGCCCGTCGTGGTATTTAAGGCTGGGGTTGTGAATGTTGGCTTTGTGTGTGTGTATGTGTCAGAGAAAGAGGCAGAGAGAGAGGAGAGAGGGAGGAGGGAGAGAGATACGGCGGGAGGGAAAGAGAGTTAAAGAGGTTGCGAGACTGAGAAAAAGAGGGAAGGAACGAAAGGAGATGGGAAAGAGAGAGGGAGAGAAAATTAAAGTGAGAGGGATAGAGAGAAGGTTAGAGACAGAGAGAGGGAAGAGGAACGCTGGGGGAATGAAAAAGTGGGGTTAGGAAGAAATAAGGATAATGTACTTGGAAGGAGGCAGAAGGAAGTAGAGAAATGAATAATATAAAGATGAAGTGGGAGACGAGAGTAGGGGCTTGGGAGTGAGAGAAAAATGATAGAGAAAGGGAAGGCAGTGTTGCTATAGCGGGAGGGGAGAGGCCAGACACATAAATGGAAATGAGAAGTGGACGAGATCTGATCGGGGAAGATTGGGTGGGGAGGTAGAGGGGGGGATTACGGGCGTGGAGACCAGAAATAGGTCAAGGATACCCGGCTTACCTGAGGGAAAGAAGACAACACAAGAGAAGAGATAGGCCTCTGGCCTTGTTGACTCCAGGGTCACGGGCACTATGGATCAGGCACGGGGTACATGGAAGCTGCATCTTTATCTCTAGTATTTGGGCCCTGATATAGGTCTATGGTCAGATGCTGGACCATGGACACTTTTAGCCGTCTGTATTTGGTCACTGCCGTAGGGACACATTCTACCCAGGAATATTAACCTTCTTCTCTTTTCCAAACTTAGCTGTAACGATCTATGGCGGGGTAATGCACGGTACATTTTTGTCTCTCGTGTTTGGCTTCTGACATAGGCAGTACATACAAGCAGAGGCTGGACGTTCTGGAAGTACTGTCTTAACTATGTGTTATCTTAACGTCAGACAGAAGTAACAGTTGTCTGTCTTTCTCTCTGTCTCTTCGTCTGACATTCCGCCCGTCTGTCTGTCTCTATATTTGTTTGTTCCCATGGGCTCTGCCTTAATCCGTTAGGGCCCTAACCTATGGTAAAAGTAAAAGTTCTAGTGTTTGGTTGCTGACATAGGTAGCTTATTTGACCAGAAACTGGGCCGAGGATATCGTAATAACCTTCAGTGACCCGAGCCCCTGGAAAAAGTAAGAACGAATGCTTGATGTACTTGTTGCTGACTTCGGAGTCAGGTGCTCTTTAGATCGTGAAATGTTACAGAGGCTCGAGTACAGAAATGATACGCCTTATCTCTATTGACATGGGTAAACATTCGCTTCCTAACCAAAGACTTGGCTTTGGCTTAACACTGCCTGAATATTTTTGTAGCTCAAGCCTGTGGTAGAAATAAAAGTTCTCTGTCTTTCTATCTGCTTGATAGTCTCACTCTCTGTCTGTGTTACAGTCTTACGTTTTGCAATCTTCATATACAAAGAGACTGGGCGAGGGCTGGACACTGTCCGAAAACTTTGTGACTCGAACCTTGTACAAAAGAAAGTGCTAAGGATCATTCGTGTTTCCAGTGTTTGGCCACTTACTTATATACATATTTGCCTCTGACCATGAGCAGGAGATAACCGTCGGCAGATGGCTCAAAGGCGAATGAGAACGTTATCAGAAGCTGCTCTATGTTCTCTGTCTTCACCTTCAATAGCCCTGACATCTGGTAGATGTCAAAGTTGCAGCATAGTACATCAGATCTTAAGTACTTGCGTAATCACATATTCTCTCCAGGATCAAAAGCTGAATGCCATAGACACTGTCTTAGATCTAGCAGAAAGAGAATATCTTGTGTTTGGTTGTTGACATAGATATAAGTTCCTTCCCTGACCACAGGGCTAAGACTGAGCACAGCCCTTAACCTTCATGGCTTTAGTTTAACCTCTGGTAAGAGAAAGAGTTAATGGAAATTGCATCTTATCTCTGATGTTTGACCTCTTCCAAGATACACATTCCCTCCCTGACCACAGGCTGAGCTAAGGCAGGACACTGTCTTGATTTGCCGTGCCGTAATCTGTGGTAGAAACAAAAGTCAGTTTCTGTTTCGAATGTAGTAGTTAACCTTATGTAAAACACAAAGATGTGTCTGGTGGAAGTGACGTGGAATAGAAATGCAAAGTTTTAATTAATCTCGAGTACAAAAATAGAGAATCGTCCATCGTCCTTTCGCTAAAAACCAGTTGTAAAACAATTTGCGAAAAGTTGCTAAATTGTGATAACTTTAAGAATAGCCGTGTTGTACGTGAGAAGCGTTAGTTTTATAGGTTTGTGAAAGGCTTTTTTGTTAAAGAGTTCGAGAAAGAGCTGTAGTTATGTTTGAGACACTTCACTGGTTATAAGCTCGAGAACACCGCCATTGTTGTCAGTTTGAGCATGATGCTGTTGTCAGCGCCATTGTTTTAGGTTTAAAAAAAAAAAACTGTATAAGTTTGAGTTGAGGTTATATGTTAAAAATCATATGAAGAGTAGGCGGAGACGCCACAGTCTGGGCCAAATTTCCAATTTTCTACTCACGAAAATTATATTCACCAAAGCTAGGTAAGCAAGATAGTTCTTCCTTGGGATTGAAAATCGAACATAATAAAAAAAAATATTGTTATAAGTTTGAGAAATTCGGTTTGCATAAAATACATTGTGCACTATGTCCTGATTTCATATTAGGATGTGAAGAATGCTTAACAAGAGGAGCCTGTCCTCTTCACAATGTAAACTTGTCATGCATGCTGCCTGTTTGCAGCGACACTTTGCAGGCTCTGAACTGAATACACTTTCCACAGTTGTTTGCATTTACATTGCCTAACACTCATATCGATGACAAAGATAGGGGAAAACAGAATGGGTAAAAGAAGGAGAAGAAGGATGGAGGGGAGATTGTGAGAAAAAGGAAGAGACAGACACACAGAATGGCAAGACAGACAGGCGGCCAGACAGACAGAAAGACAGACGGACTGACAAACAGATATACAAGACAGCGATAGACTGATAGACGGACAGATGGGAAGCCAAACTGATAGATGGACAGGCAGACAGTGAAACACCCAAAAGGTCGACATTTTATCGATGTTGTTCTTTCTCATCTTATGGACATAGAAAAGATGAATATATCAATTTTGAAACGGTATAGTAAGTTAAAATTCAGAATTGCAGTTCAGGAGACATTGCCATACCAGTTAAGACGATTTGTGTCACCATTGCTGGACATGCAAACCCAGTGTCTGTGGTGTCTACCATCTGTGCACATGATATTGTTGGCCACAGCAAACAAGAAAAATATCGATTGAAGGCGTGAGCAAAAATGAATCTGGAAAGGAACGGAAATGTGCTTGTCATACATAATTCAACTCCATGATGTTGTTTCTCTCGCTTGGAAATTTGATAAGAAGTAGGAAGTGTGTGTGTGTGTGGGGCCCCCCCCCCTTCTTTGTTTGTTTGTTTGTTTTTAATTAGAACATTTTTTGTTTTGTTTGTTTGTTGTTTTACTTCAGGACAAGTTTTGGAGGTATAAACACGTATTAAAAAAGACTTGAATGAGTTTCCGCATACATAGAATTTGTTTGTTTGGGTTTTTTGGTTAGTTTTCCCATGAGAATGTTCATGTATGACAACTACTTCCTCTATGGTTTTATGCATATTTTGAGTTTGTCCTTATCCTGCATTAATGGTCGTAAAGATAATATACATCCAATTATACAGGGTGGCCGGAAAGCCCCTGGACCCTAAAAACGCTAAAGAAATGAACTTAATAGATAAATCCAAGGTACAAACAAATTGAAATGGAAGAAATATCAGGAGTAACAGAAAATCGGATCTAGATAATGTTGTAGTTCAAAAAGATACTGTAATCAGGGTGGGCCCAAAAAGACATGCCGTTAGTGTCCTGGGACTGTTGGGCCACCCTGTACAAGTACTCAGGTTAACTGTTCTCTCCTGGTCTTGAAAGGCCTTTCCTGACTCAAGCTACCGATATTAATTTGATGAGCATTTGATGAGCATGGCCTTTTGCAGCACATGCAAGTGAAGGCCAATGTAGCTGTTATATTCGTGATTTTTCTATTTTTCTTCCGTTATTATTCCTTGCTTTCTTTGTCATTGCATTCACGGGAGGGTTTGGGGGGGGGGGTAAACTTTACTGTCATGTGTTTGAGGATTCGTGCAGTCAAGTTTCAATATTTCCCGTATCTTCAAGTGTGTGCGTACTTTTCATTTAGTTCCTATGACTAAACTTCTGTTTCGCTTGCCT
The DNA here is from genome assembly GCA_039654565.1 of Peronia peronii. Lineage (NCBI taxonomy): Eukaryota > Metazoa > Mollusca > Gastropoda > Systellommatophora > Onchidiidae > Peronia > Peronia peronii. The sequence goes on from JBCEWB010111952.1 coordinate 5,305, forward strand.
TTTTTTGTGCGTTCCTATGTGTTACGTTCGCTGTTTCTTTGGCCCTTGACAAAGCTAATTAATCCTAATCTGATGTACGGCTAGAATAGACTTCAAGGGCTTGAAAACTGAGAGCGTGTTAAATTTTTCATGTGAGAAAGTAATTTTAAGCTGAGATTTTTAATGTCCATCCGGATTTTTCACCCCCAAATATAAGGTGAAGAGCATTGTACCTGCGTTGGTCGAATTTTTTCTGGCTTTGTTTTCTGTGATGTCTTGTTTGCTTTCTCTGTTTGTCAGGTGCTCATATGTATAAAGTTGGCTATTTCTTTGGCTTTTGGCAAACACAGTGAATCTCTACACGCTGATGCACCATTAGGAAAAGCTTCAACAGACCGAAAGCTAAGAACCTGTTGGATTTTTCACATGAGAAAGGAATTCAAGACTCGGATTCTTAAATATGAAGACCATTAGTCATCACTCCAAAAGATCTCATAATATATGACCGTAGACGTATCAGTAGGTCGATCCTTTTAACGACTTATTCGTTATACTTTGCAATAGAATTACATTAAGAATAGTAAACAAATCACCTTCGTGAAATTGTGAGCATGCGATGGGCCCCCACAGGCGCGCCGCTTATTTACACAGTCATATTCCTTTACTGATAACTTCTCTGTCCAATCTTTGATTGTCCAGTTTGTACCAGTATACACATAGACCTCTTCACTCATAAACCTATTCAACTGTGGTAAGCGAATATGACCGTGATCGTGCTAATGTGCCGTTAAATTCCAATACATGCAAACTATCAATTCTTGAATACAGACATCCTTGTAGGAACGATGACGCTCTGGAAGTTTTAATGGACGCCCTGAGGGTTAATGTTGTAGATATTCAGGTCTGTTTTACGACAAGGCTAGCATATTGTTTAACCCCTTCACTACCAACATTTGTCTGTACTCACTTGGTTCTGCCTTCTTCTGGTAAAAATTAGTGACCTCAAATGATTGACAGAGAATAGGCCTATTGCTAGATTGTGCTTTTCGAAACAAAATATATCTGCCAAATCTATCAGTTAGGAGTGATTTCTCAGAAATGCAATGTCTCCTTTCTGGCAGTGAAAGGGTTTAGAAAAAGAGTGTTAGTGTGCGAGCGGTTAGGAACCTGATTCCATGTCGTATCGGCTAAGCGCTGTCTCTGGCTAAGCAAACATCCTGAACTTGTGCCCCGTTGTATTTGGCCAGCTCATGTGATTTTTTTATTTTCTTCCAAGCTTCAGAAAGCGTTTGTCATGATTTAAGAGAACAAGCTGACATTTTGAATCGCTTTGAAACTTGCATTTGCCCGCCATCATATCCTCGGGGGAAAAGCTGGTTTAGATAGCTCTAGTCTAAGTTTAGCATTGATTTACGTTACGTTCTATGTACGTCTTTCAACCTCCTGGTGGAGGTTATCTCGAGGTAGCATTGAGGTGATTATCACAGTGAATTGAGGTATTACAGAAAACGATTCTGTGACGGCATTGATGGAAATGGAAAATTCTCTTTTCATGCTGAGCAGAGTGATCTGAAAATGGGCATTGATGGATGTATTCTGTGTTTATTGGTTTATGACATTTGGAGAGCTCCGCTGAAGCCAGCTGCAGAGTGGACTGCTTTTCAATGTAATTGATTTGTTCTGACCAAGCGAAAGGTTGGAAATACCGGGGTCTATTTTTAGCAGGGGGGTACAAACACTCCAAACTATTCACAAGTTTGTCTCACTTTTTGGTTTGACCCTGCTACGGTGGAGAGGAAATGTGGGACTAAAACCCTTCTCTGTGAACCTATTTAATCAAGATGCCCTCCAAGTAATAATAGTAGTGAATAGTGTTAGTGATTGAATGACGTAGGAAAAAATATGACGTACTTCCGCCGTCGCGTTTTTCCCGAAGTTTTGCGTTCAACAAGTGTTGTGAGATTTCGTGGTGGAGCGAAACACACACAAGTGAGTGTTCTATTTTCAGTAGGGGGTACAAACATTCCGCCGGGGATTTCCAGATCTATGCTTAGTCGAATATGAACTATTGCACCAGCTTGTACGGTTTCATGTGCAGTACAGGTGCTTTTCAGTTTGCTAATAGTTACGATCTTGCAGTTTTTCCATTAGCATAAGAACATTCAACAGTAGCTGTGTTTGTTTCATAGCCATTTCCTCTAAAAAATTTGTCTGAAATGTGGAAAGCAATATAGGTCCGATACAGAGATACTATTATATGTATACCATTATACATTATGTCCTGTGATAGATCTCTAACTTGTAAACGTATTCACTGTGTTATGCGCAATATGTTGTAATCATGCTGATGCGCCATTAAATTTCAACACAACACAACACAAAGAGACAAGGGACAGAGAACAAAGTTTTTGTATGTAATTGTGCAGGCTTGAGACTGATGTCTAGTTCAGTGATTTTCCATTCAGTTTTTGTTTGTTTGTTGTTGTTGTTGTTATTGTTGCTCTTGTTCTTGTTGTTCTTGTTTTTTGTTTTTTGTCTTTGTTTTAAATTTTTGTACTTAGCATTAGAAAATATAACATTTTCTCTAACAATGGGTTAAAGCTTGAAATGTGAACAACATTGCAGTTCATACCAGATACGAGGATGAAAGTTATAATTTTGAAGCATGTGTTCTTGATTTGGGCATTAAATTACATTATCAAAATCTCTAATAAGGCATCAAAGCCGTTTCAAACAACAATTTTCTTCAACAAGTTTCCTTTAAATCGGGAAATCTTTATTATTATTATTATAATTATAATAATAATTATTATTATTATTATTATTATCATCATTATTATTATGTAGCCTTTCAACCCTAAGAAAGTAGGATTATCCCGGCTTTAAATGTCTGCCCAGTTTTGATGAGATCAATTTTTGTGGGCAGAGATTTCAAATTTAGAAATTTTGCCCGGACAGCGGCATATGCAGCTGCTCTTCATCCGATTTTTAACTATCAAGGGTTTTTTAACGTGCGTAACGTACACATGAGACCTCTGAAGTAAATTTATCCTTATCTAAAAACCCTAGACGACGGGTTTCCATACAAAGAAGGTGGGGGACCGTCGAGTCACTGAAAAAAAGGCGGAGTCTGCTCTTCTGATCTTTCCCATCTCCCTGAAAAGATTTGACTTTCGAATCGGCGACGTAGGTTTTTCTCCAAGGAACAGACGTCCAACCCCTAGGCCACGGCGCCCTTGGGAAATCTGTGTCGAGAATAACTGATCTCTGAGGATCAGAAAGAGTGTGACCAAGGTACGGCACACGGCGCTGATTTCAATAGCTATTTCCGCCAGAGCACACAAAGACGAGATCTGCATTGAGCGACTGAGCGTGGAAAAAAAACGCGGAAATAGAAAAAGAATAGACAAGGACGTGCTTCAATGGCTGAAAGAATTTATTGATTTTACGATAACGAGACAGAGATTGCGACAGAAAATGAGAAAGACTTGCTTAGGTCGTGAGATTGTCTGAGGGTAGACGAGACTGGAATATTCCTCGTTCTATTGTATCGGATTTAATAAGAGGTAAATCCGAATGTTCATTGATAAGCGTGCTGAAATTTGAGGTAAAGAAAGTGTATTTTGTAGCTTCTATTGTATGTCTTTACCACAGGGTCAAATTGGTATGGATTTTTTTATTTATTTGTTTTCAGAGTGATAGATATGTTTAGTGATTTGTAGTAATGTACATTTATATATATTTTTCAGATATAGTTGAGCAGTAAGACTCATAATGTACGCGGTATAGTTAATCATAAGCTATATAAAATATGAGTAGATGGACTGATTTTATACGATGTGCTACCATTAGTATATTACTACGACTTGTATAGGTGCAATACGTTTAGTAAAGATGGACAATTTTGCAGAGTAACCCCGTTTGAAAACGTAGCACTCTCGACCTATTTGTTTTGTCAATAAGTGTAGTACTACTAGAAGTTAATGAAGATGGACTTTTTTTCTGAGTAGCCCTGTTTGAAAATATAGTACTCTTGAAAGATTAACTTTGTCAGTAAACATAGTACTATTAGCAAGGTGTGTCACTACATGTATTATTAGTACAGACGACACTGTCAGTAAAGTATAGCATTTTCAGCGGCTGTAAACGGAAAGTCTTACTGGCAGTGTGGCATGACAGGGTATTTTCTGCAGGTACACGGACTGCGGCGACATTGTTCCCTCAGCTTACATATAAAACATGCATTAACAAACTAATGAGCCAATATGAGCCTAAGCCATGCAAGATTTGAGCAAACACAGATCACATATTCACCGGGGCATATATGAGGAGTGAAATGCAAACGGTAATAATTGATCCGATTTAAGTTTTGAGCCAACTGGAGTTTTTGATTACATCTCCTGTATCCCCGTATCGAAGAAGCTGGACCTTGAATGTATTTCAATGCAGTGTATTATCTTGTTGTGTAAGAGAACACAGACATATGCAGCTCAATGTTGTTAGCTTTGTAAATATGGCAGAAACAAACGAAAAAGAATGAAAAAATCGGCTTGGCACTATTTTTTTTCATGTCCATTCCACATATAAACAATTCATTTTAATCAATTCTTTTTGACATAGGTTAGATGACATAAAATTGGCTTTATGCTCTATGCATTTCCATTCCAAATATAAACAGTTCACTTTGATCAATCCTTTTGACATGCTAAATGATATA